>JAMYXO010004237.1:5000-17884 GCA_033310375.1 Conus canariensis | reverse complement strand
ACAGTAAACAGCATCTTCCCGTGCACGAGAATTTTACTGAAGGCACGCGCTAGCTGGAAATGGCGATTGAAGCATTGCGGTGTGTGTGTGTGTGTGTGTGTGTAGGTGTGTGTGTGTGTGTGTGTGTGTGTGTGTGTGTGTGTGTGTGTGTGTGTGTGTGTGTGTGTGTGCACGCGTGTGTGTGCACGCGGGTGTGCGTATGTGTGTGCGAGCTCATAGATTTGCTCATAGATAACAGCTGTTTTGACATCCATACACAACCACAGAAAAACAAATAAGCCAAAACAGCAGTTTAACCCCCCCAAAAAAATCCATTCCTCAGTTAAATGCCTTCATTCATTGACTGACAGTGCCTGCAGCTCAGCCAGAGATGCGACAACATGGTGCAGTGTGTGTCTGCAAACGATGAAAAGGGGTGTGAACGAGACCTGGCCACGCATTATAGGTACGAGGGCGGTCCTTACCTTTTAATGTTCGTGATGTGGTCATCATTTAGACAACCAAACACACTCATTTTTGGCGTCATCACGTCACGAGAGTCGTGCCCCCAGTCTCACTTCCTGTGTCCTACTCCCGACATGACCCTCTGTCTGCCCGTCTATCTGCGATGTAACGCCATCCACGACTGCCCGGGGCGTGAGGATGAAGCAGACTGCCAGACATACCAGTGTCCTGGCTACTATCGCTGTCGCCATTCCCGCGTGTGCGTGTCTGCCGAGCACGTGTGTGACGACAGGTATGGCCAGTGCCCTCAGAATGATGATGAGCTGTTGTGCCACTTCACCTGTCCACCTGAATGTAGGTGCTTCGGGTTGGCATTTTACTGTAACCGGTCTGTTGCTGTCAGTGACCATCCAGAACTTCGCTTCTTGAATGTGGACAGGAGCAACATGACGTTGATGGACTTGATGAACATCACCATGCTGGTCCACGTCAGTTTGGCGTCTTGTTTTCTGTCTCACGTTCAAGCACCTGCTCTGCCTAACTTGATCAGTCTGGACCTCAGCGATAACCTCATCACCTGTCTTCTACCTGGTGACTTCAGTACCCTCAGATCTCTGCAAGTGCTTGTTTTAGCGGGAAACCCACTTGACCTTCACCACGGTCTCTCTGGTCTGTCCACGTACACCAAACTTCGCGTGCTGGACCTGTCCCGTGTTAGCGTGGACGCAGTGAACGTGGATCCTTTGCACACACTGACTCGTCTGGATCAGCTCAACCTGTCGGGCAGCGGAGTGCGTCACGTGCACGGCTCGGGTTTCCGGGTTCTACGATCGTTGCGCTCTGTGGATCTCTTAGGATGTCCGGTAGTCACATTTCCTCCACAGCTGTTCCACAATCTTCTCAAACTTCGGTCCGTGACAGCCAGCAATTATAAACTGTGCTGCCCAGCGCTTCTTCCCGAGGAGTTCAGCCCCAAGTGGTGTCGGGTTCCGAAAGACGCCGTGTCGTCCTGCCAGGACTTGATGCAGAGTCGCCTCCACCGGATTGTCCTGGCTCTGTTAGCCATGCTGGCGTTGGTGGGAAACCTCACCAGTTTCCTGTACCGCACCGTCTTCAACAAAGGAACGCAGCGGTTTGGATTTGGTGTCTTTGTTCTGCATCTGTGTGTGTCTGATTTCTTGATGGGGATGTACCTGAGTGTGATTGGACTGGCTGACTACAGGTACAAAGACATCTACCTGTGGAACGACTACTCCTGGAGACACAGCACCACCTGCAGGGTGGCCGGGTTCCTGTCCCTCCTGTCCTCTGAGGTGTCCGTCTTTCAGATCTGCTTCATCACCGTGGATCGCTTCCTGGTGCTGCGCTTTCCCTTCAGCCAGTTCCACTTCACGCCGACGTCAGCGCATCTGGCCAGCAGCGCCGCCTGGTGTGCGGGGCTCATCCTGGCCGCCACGCCTCTGACTCCTGTGACGTCACACTGGCAATTCTACAGCCAGACCGGCATCTGCATCCCGCTGCCCATCACCAGAACCGAGTTCCCAGGACAGCATTACTCCTTCGGTATCTGGATCGCCCTCAACTTCGTCCTCTTCCTGTTCATAGCTTCGGGGCAGATGTTCATCTACTGGTCGGTCACCTCCAACACGTTGACCGGCTCAGGCACCATCAGCAGGAAGTCCACGGACCAGGTCATCGCTCGGCGGCTGATCACCGTGGCCGTGTCGGACTTCGCCTGCTGGTTTCCCATCGGCGTCCTGGGGATGACGGCGGTCGGAGGCGTGGACGTTCCGGGGGAAGTCAACGTCATCATGGCCGTCTTGGTGCTGCCGCTCAACTCAGCCCTCAACCCGTTCCTGTACACCGTCAACGTCATTCTGGAACAGCGGAGGAAGAGCCGTGAGAAACAGCTGATGATCGTTTTGTCTCAGTTGCAGGACGTTCAGCTGTGAGTTTGCTGGCGGCGTCCGGTTATTGTCTTCCTCATGACAGCCCTGATATTATGGCCCTTTACGGTCGGCTGGGTTAGAAGCAACACTCTCTCTGTGTCTGTCTCTGTGTCTGTCTTGTCTGCCTGCCTGACTGCCTGTGTACCGGCCTGCCTGCATGTCTGTCCGTCTCTCTCTTCTCTCTCTCTCTCTCTCTCTCTCTCTCTTTCTCTCTCTCTCCTCTCTCTCTCTCTCTCTCTCTCTCTGCCTGTCTCTGTCTCTCTGTCTGCTCTCTCTCTCTGTCTGTCTCTGTCTGTCTCTGTCTGTCTCTCTGTCTCTGTCTCTGTCTCTGTGTCTCTCTGTCTCTGTCTCTGTCTCTCTCTCTGTCTCTCTCTCTCTCTCTCTCTCTCTCTCTCTCTCTCTCTCCTCTCTCTCTCGTTCGCTCGCTCGCTCGCACGCTCGCTCTCTCCCGTTGTCTTCATCATCCTTCTTTGTCTTCTTGGTGTCACTCAGCTACACAATCCAGACGTTAATGTTGCTAAATGAGGCAGCCACGCCCAGGTCCTTTCAACAGTTGCACGGTTTTAGTTCTACGCTCTGTTTTTTTGCAGCATGAATACACGAAAAAGGCATCAGCCAGTTACTGACCTCTGGCAGGTAGCAGTTAGGTCCCTTAGGTCCCTAGTCTCAATGTGCGTGCCAAGTCTTAATGTTCATCAATAGTCTCAATGTATGTCCCTAGTCTTCATGTGCATCCCTAGTCTTCATGTGCGTCCCTGTGCGTGCCTGCACCCTATGTGTGTGAACACAGCACAGGCTGCCAAAGGTTGGTGCAGGATTGCTCCCGGCTGGTTAGTTCGGCAAGTCGAGGACAGAGTTTCTCTGGGTCCTACCCGCACCTTCGGGTGTGTCTTTCTCTTCAGCATGTTGTGATGAAAAAAAAAATCATCAAGACTCAATGATTGGCAGTAAAAGACCAACTGCAGGTGACCATTCTGAAGACTTGAAACTATTTTAGTAGGAAGGAAAGACACCATACGTTGGTGTACTCAGTGACATCAGCCAATCATTGGAAATCAAAAGACAAACTGTAGGTGACGATTCTGAAGGTCGGAAAGTATTTTAGTAGGAAGTAAATACACCTGATGTACTCGGTGACATTTCCACAATGAACAGCAGCATGCAGCATGTGTATGCTTTGCTTGGCTGACCTACACTGCTCTTTTGGGCGTCATACGGACAATGATGGATCTGGATTTATTTTTTTGGAGATCGTGCAAATACGAACATTTTAACAATAAGCACAACGTATTATTTTTTTACGTGACGCATCATATATAAAAGTTACGTGGAGCATCATTTATAAAGCTACGTGAAGCATCATTTCTACAAGTTACGTGGAACATATCACTTATAAAAGTTACGTGGAACACATCATTTATAAAAAATACGTGGAGTATCATTTATAAACGTTTCATGGAGTATCATTTATATAAGTGTTTCCAACCTATGTGATTGCAAATCGACCTCGGAAAACAAATGATGGATAAGATTAGAATCTTGACTGTTTTCAAAATAACCAAATTTGGGGTTTTATAGTATTAAATTTGAAACAGATTTCTTTCCCATGAAAAGTATTAAACGTAATGTAAAATTACAGATTCGTAACATTTCTTTTTCAGTAGGGGATGCTAAACGATAGTGCTGCTTTTCCTGCAAGATCTCTCTCTCTCTCTCTCTCTCTCTCTCTCTCTCTCTCTCTCTCTCTCTCTCTCTCTCTCTCTCTCTCTCTCTCATTCTCTCTCTCAAAATTTTTATGTATAAGAGTCCAACTGTTTTAAGTTTTTTTTGTGTTTTTTTTTTTTTTAATCTTTAACATGTTTGCAATCAGAGTTCAAGATCGCGTGCTCGAGAACACGAATGACTTCTCTCTCTCTCTCTCTCTCTCTCTCTCTCTCTCTCTCTCTCTCTCTCTCTCTATGTATATATATATATATATATATATATATATATATATGCATGCATGCATCATCTGTCTGTCTAACTATCTGTCCGTATGTCTCTCTCTCTCTCTCTCTCTCTCTCTCTCTCTCTCTCCTCTCTCTCTCTCTCTTTATATATATATATATATATAATATTTGTTACACACACACACACACACACACACACACACACACACACACACACGTGTGTGTGTGTGTGTGTGTGTGTGTGTGTGTGTGTGTGTGTGTGTGTGTGTGTGTGTGTGTGTGTGTGTGTGTGTGTGTGTTTCCTGGCTTAAACGAAGGACGTTTTAAAGAATATATATATATATATATATATATATTGTTAAAAAATATTTTTAAAATGAAGTGGTAAAATCTACAAGCTTGTTTCTAGCGTTGCTATCTTCAGGATGTCTTTTGGGGCACGCCAACGATCTTTTATGGCGTGCGGGACTTGATTTCAACTCTGTGTGTGCAGGCGGATCTCATTTGCTGCACGTGCGGCCTGTGGTTCTTATTGGGGCCTGTTCAGGTGGAATGTGCTAGCAAAGATTTCCACTTGTGCCTGCAATTGTTTACAATTTCTACTTTTGTGTTCAGAGTTGCTAAGTGTGGTTTGCATAATATTAACCATTTTTCTGTGGAGCATAGATTGCATCTTTTTGAAATATTGTTGTATGGTGTTGCTCTTTTTATGATTTTCCATGATATGTTGTAGTCTATTTTTTTATCTTTGAGTCTCCAGATGTATTTGCTCAGCTCTGTTTGATTTTTGTATTTTTCATTTTTGAATGACTGTTTGTGGTTTGCGTATCTGGTTTTGAAAGTGTTTTCAGTAATCCCTACATATGTTTCTTCTTCATTTTCTGATGTTACCGTAGCTTGGTATACAATGTTGCTGTGAAGACATTTATTGCTCAGGGGGCACTGTTCTTTTTTAGTGCAGTTGCAAGATGTCCTTTCGGCACCCTTCTCTTTTATGTTGCTTTTCATTTTGTTAGATGAATCAATCATGTTTTTGAGGTTGGGCATACATGAGTATGACAGTTTAATGGTGTTTTTGTTGAATATTTTGGACAGTTTGTGTTCTTTTGGGAATGATGTTGCCAAGATTTTAAAGAATTCTTTTCCTACATTTGTTTTTACTTGTCCATCGTATGGTGGGTTGTACCATATGATCTTTCTTTTCCTATTTTTCTTAATTCTGTTCGTGTTGTTGTCTGGACTGTATTGTAGTTTGTAATTGTAACCACTTTTTTGTAATGCTTCTTGATATTCTGTTGCTGCATCATTGAATGCGTTTTCATTGCATGACAGGTTGGATAGTCTCTTGTTTATACCATTGGGTATTGTTTTTAGTATAGATGGTGGGTGGTTGCTTTTGATGTTTACGTAGACTGGTATGTCATTGGGTTTTTTGTATGGTTTGTACACATGGTCATTGAGGTCTAATGTTATGTCTAGGTAATTCACTACTTTTTTGTTTGCTTCTATTGTGATTTTTAAGTTGTGGTTTTTAAAGATTTTACATAATTCTTTTTTCTTGTTTTCAATGGTTCTTGGATTGTTGTTTAATGCAGCGAGGCCGTCATCTCTGTATAAACCGGCCTGTTTTCCAAGTTGTTTTTGGATGTTGGATAGCATGAATAGTCCGACTAGTTCACATGTTTCGGCACCATCATACGATCCCATGGTTACATCAAATGTGGAGTTTTTGCTCGTTTTTTTAATCCAAGTTTCATTTCTGCTATGGAGTAAGGTTTTTTTGGTGTGGAAAATAATCTCCATTTCTGACTCTGTTATATTTGTGTATTTGTTGGCAAATTTCAAAGCTTTGTTGAGTAGTTCTTCATCTATGGATGGATAGAAGTCTACTATGTCAAATGTAATGAACATTGTATTTCTCTGTTTGTTGAGTTTCTTAAACCATTGTATGACTTCATAGCTGTTTTTCCAAAGGTTGTATTCGGTGTTTGATTTTATATCTTCTATAGCCTTTTCCAAAATTCTCTTGCTTATTTTGCCCAGTTCGGATTTAGATGGGTTTATTAGTCTACATGTTGGGTTGTTTTGGAAGTTAGGCTTGTGGTCTTTAAGTGTTATGAAGGCCTCCTTTGTTGCTGTTGTCTCTACCCTATCACTTAACTCCATGCGATGTGCAAGCTCTTTTTCTTTTTTGCGGATGTTGCTATGTGTAGTTTTATCAGCTTTCTTGTAGTTTTTCTGGATGTTTTTGTTTAAGAGTTGAGAGTATTCGTTTGGTTCCATTTTGTAAAAATTGCTCGTTTTGTCAGCCTTTACGAATATCTTTTTATCATTTTGGATTTGTTTTATATCATTTGCTAGTGATGTTTGAAAGTTGTTATTTGATTTTTTGAATTTAATATTGGCTAGCAGTCCCTTCATTTTGTCTTCAAAAGGTTTCATTTCATCTATTGTCGGAGGTGATCGCCATGATTTGAATCCATATGTATTTTTGTCTTCATTCTTTGCATTTGGGTTTAGGAAGAAGAACGCCTTCCATCTCATGTTACGCACAAATTTCTCGGTTTGTTCTATCAGTTTTTTAGTGTAAGTTTGTGGGTTTGATAATGGTATGTTTTTAGTACAACCCACCATACGATGGACAAGTAAAAACAAATGTAGGAAAAGAATTCTTTAAAATCTTGGCAACATCATTCCCAAAAGAACACAAACTGTCCAAAATATTCAACAAAAACGCCATTAAACTGTCATACTCATGTATGCCCAACCTCAAAAACATGATTGATTCATCTAACAAAATGAAAAGCAACATAAAAGAGAAGGGTGCCGAAAGGACATCTTGCAACTGCACTAAAAAAGAACAGTGCCCCCTGAGCAATAAATGTCTTCACAGCAACATTGTATACCAAGCTACGGTAACATCAGAAAATGAAGAAGAAACATATGTAGGGATTACTGAAAACACTTTCAAAACCAGATACGCAAACCACAAACAGTCATTCAAAAATGAAAAATACAAAAATCAAACAGAGCTGAGCAAATACATCTGGAGACTCAAAGATAAAAAAATAGACTACAACATATCATGGAAAATCATAAAAAGAGCAACACCATACAACAATATTTCAAAAAGATGCAATCTATGCTCCACAGAAAAATGGTTAATATTATGCAAACCACACTTAGCAACTCTGAACACAAAAGTAGAAATTGTAAACAATTGCAGGCACAAGTGGAAATCTTTGCTAGCACATTCCACCTGAACAGGCCCCAATAAGAACCACAGGCCGCACGTGCAGCAAATGAGATCCGCCTGCACACACAGAGTTGAAATCAAGTCCCGCACGCCATAAAAGATCGTTGGCGTGCCCCAAAAGACATCCTGAAGATAGCAACGCTAGAAACAAGCTTGTAGATTTTACCACTTCATTTTAAAAATATTTTTTAACAGATGTTGCTCCCCAAGGGGTTGAGCACCTTCAGATTTTTTAAGAACTTTTTTATATTGTTCATAATATATATATATATATATATATATATATATATATATATATATATATATATATATATATATCACTATAGTCAAAGACATGTAAACAACTGGTAAACTGATCTCCTAACTTTGGGTTTACATCACACAATGGTTGACTTGTCATCAAGCAGCCAAACAGTACGGTGTCTTTCCGAGTTGTGCTGGGCATGCAAAATGCTTACATCAGTTTATGTGCAATTTAAAATTGAAAGTAAGATAATGACACATTTTGTAATAATGTGCATTTCAAATCTGGTAAATGTGGATGAAAAAAAATCTTTGCGATCACCCTGCTTTTGCAGTTTGTAGAGTGTGTCTGTCTGTCCGTGTAGGAGTGTCTGTGGTGAACATTGATGTCATTTTCTTTGGATCAAAAATTGGTACCAAAAAATTGACAGATATTAATGAAGTTGCTGCAATTCAAAGTTTAAGGCCAAAGGACAAGGTAAAATCACAGAGAGAAAAAAAAGATAAAATCAACTGAGCCTGCGTGTTGCTTTTTTTTTTTTTTTTTCATTTTTTATGTAGAAAAGGACTGTGACAAGCCTTTGAGAGAACATGGTCCCTTTGGGTAATACAATATCAAAGGTCAAGGTCATAACGTGGTCTAATAAAGTAATGTAGGAAGTGTGACAGTCTTTGGGTCTTTGACCATCCTGTCGTGACACGAGACCGAGACACGCTGTCGCTCTTCCAATTTTCTGTTGAGACCGGCAGACGTTTTTTTTTTTTTTTTTTTGCTCGCCAGTGCGACCGCTATTACAATACAGGAAGACTCCATGCTGATGCGGTATTCCTCTTGCAACTCCAGCCCCGTTACTGCATTTCAAACAGATAGCTCTTTACTGTAGGAAGAAGGGAAAAGACAGGATACGCTTCTTCTTCTTCTTCTTCTTCTTCTTCTTCTTCTTCTTCTTCTTCTTCTGTGGTCGATTGTTTTTGGTTGCGTCACATCTTCAATCCTGTCGCCACGATGAATCCCACAGTCATCTCGAGCTCATGACGGCTGCCAGAAAGCTGCATCCGTAGTTCTACACCCTCTGGCCAGGTTTGACGCCGTAGCAGAACATAATGAGCTGGACAGTGTTGGGGGATGCGTTCAGGGGTCTGAGATCCAGTGCCACACGGACATTCGTCTGTGTGGGCAATCTTAATTCGGTTGAGGTGGCTCAGCAGTCGACTGGTCAGTTCTCAGTCTGAAGAGGATTGTTTGCTGGCTTTCTCTGGAGCTGATGAATTGGATCAGCACCACTGTCTGCACCCAGCTTTCTCTTCCCCTAGCTTTGGTGTTGGTTGTGGATGATAGTTTTGTCCTCTCTTTAGGTCACCGGGTGGCTGAACTGCTCCATATTGCTGCCTGCCTTGGACAGAGCGTTAGCCTTCTCATTCCCAGTGATCCCACAGTGGGATGGAATCCAATGGAGTACAATGGTGGATCGTCTTGAAAGATCGTGGAGGGTTTTTTTTATGTTTTTTATTTTCAGCGGCTGTTTGCTTCTGTTGCTCTGAAGTCCCTGCAGCAGAGATCTGCAGTCGGTGAAGAAAGCAATCCTGGATGGTAGGTTGTTTGACTTTGTGAACACTTGTACAGCACAGTTCCAGCTCCAGCGATCCTTTGGTTTGTATCAAACCAAAGCGTGAGAGCATGGCTTTCCAAAGGACGAGGCTATGAGCATTTAAAAGCGGGGAACTACAAAATCCACTGGTGCTGGAACTGGAATGGTGAAATCCCGGTACAGCCAGGCGTATCATTATTTTTTTTTTCGATTCAGTTTCGTCTTTAACTCATTTAGTACTGCTAGTTTTCCCCTTTATTTAATGTGGCAGCTATGCCTCCCCCCCCCCCCCCCCCTCCCCATCTCCCCCTCATCCCTCCAACTCCGTCGTCTCTCCAGTCCTCCTGAAAAAAACTGAAACTTTGAAACTTTCACAATGTATTAGGGTGAAATTCACACACACACACACACACACACACACACACACATATATATATATATATATATATATATATACATGTATATGTCCTTACCTGCTGGCACTCAGGGAGGATGTCATTTGTTGAGGAAGTCAAATGAAGCCGAAAATTTCATTTATAACCACGACAGCGTGTTGTTCTTGTGCTTTTTTTCTTTTGGATATATATATATATATATATTATA
Source organism: Conus canariensis (assembly GCA_033310375.1). Classification (NCBI taxonomy): domain Eukaryota; kingdom Metazoa; phylum Mollusca; class Gastropoda; order Neogastropoda; family Conidae; genus Conus; species Conus canariensis. The sequence goes on along the minus strand of JAMYXO010004237.1, from coordinate 7,851 downwards.
TATATATATTCATTTATAAACAAAGCTTGCTCTTATGTCTTAGATTGAAGAAATAGGGGAGATAAGCATTCATATCTGCAGTGGTAGATAATTCTGCCTAACTAACAGTATGTGCTTGAGAGGGTGAATGGGGAATAATAAATGCTTCTCAAAATGAGCCTTCAGCAAGCTTATGGTCAGTCTCCAAGGGAGACACAATCTCCAGTGGGGAGAAACTCGCTAACATAGAACTCCTGGTCAGATACCGGTATTTCGAAACCTGATTTTTTCTCCTCAGTGACCGCGGAAAGCGGTAACTTGACTCCTCTGTCTTTTCGGTTTTAAGAAGAATGCTATCCTAGAAAAGGCTGGTGTGCAATACTGTAGTATGTTTGTTGAGTTTTCAGAAAACCAACAAAGGTGCCATCTAAGAAGCAAAAGAAAATCATGAAAGAGCAAAACAAGCTACATTTCCTTGTGAAAAGTAGAAAATATAAAATGATAACCTCTTAAGACACAAGTGCTGAGGGCCAGTCCTTGGAATGAATCTGCAAGGGACTAAATTATAATAGACTAATAAATTCCAAGGATAAGTAACCAAGCACCATTCCAGCAACTTACAGAGCAGCTAGGTGTTGCAATGACTGCAAGAAATATTCAATTATAAACAAAGCTTGCTCTTACGTCTTAGATTGAAGAAATAGGGGGAGATAAGCATTCATATCTGCAGTGGTAGATAATTCTGCCTAACTAACAGTATGTGCTTGAGAGGGTGAATGGGGAATAATAAATGCTTCTCAAAATGAGCCTTCAGCAAGCTTATGGTCAGTCTCCAAGGGGGAGACAATCTCCAATGGGGAGGAAACTCACTGCACACACACACACACACACACACACACACACACACACACACACACACACACACACACAACACACACACACAGAACCACAGTCAGCCTAATCCTGTCACAGCCCAAGCACCCAGCAGCCCCCAGAGAACAATCCATATTAGGTCGTCATAAGGCAACCCACCTAAGGAGACGCTGCACTGCTGTCAGCCGAGACAGTCAGGTGGCCTTCAGTGGTGCCTGTTGTGATCCAACAGACTCAGTATACATCCTTCTAAGCCACCCGAGGCTGCTGACGACAATTACCCTTTAAACGGGGAGCCAGACGTGAGTGAGCGTCTGTGGTCCACCAACGCTAACAGTAGCACCGAATCCTTACAGAAATCCCAAATAGAGCGTTCTGCGTTTGTTTTCGGCACTTTTGTTGATAAATGACGAACATCTGCATTGTAATTAATGCACTGAGTACGGAATCCACTGTAAATGAATTATATTTCAAAATGAAATACCTTGTCTGTAATAAAGCACAGTAGTGCCCCCTCCCCACCCCACCCGCCCCCTCCACCTGAGGAATGAATGAGAACCCGGTCAGTAACTCTGTTCGCACTGTCTCTGGGCACTGTGAGAGAGAGAGAGAGAGAGAGAGAGAGAGAGAGAGAGAGAGAGAGAGAGAGAGAGAGAGAGAGAGAGAGATGGAGGGAGGGAGCCCACATGCTGGTAAAGTACAGTAAACAGCATCTTCCCGTGCACGAGAATTTTACTGAAGGCACGCGCTAGCTGGAAATGGCTCTGCGATTGAAGCAAACACGTGCCATGTGCGCGGCTGTGGGAAAGAATGAGAAGGCTACATCCGCAAGGGAGAGTGCACTGCTTTTGAGCCCACAACCGTCTCCCAAAGTAGCCAGTGCTTCCATTGGACGACAGTTTCAGCGAACCTGCCGATACTGAAATAGCTTGACATGACCTCATCGCCAGCTTGCATGTGGAAAGGAAATCGTCAACACTACGGTCACCACGAGAAAAGGACGTGAATTGGCCACATTTTTTGTTTTATTTGTGACTGATGAACATAAGGATGATGAAGATGATGCTGTGATGCTCCATTCTGGTCTGAAACGGCGGTGCTGTTCTCTGCGCTTTCTGACGTTACATACCCCGGCATTAACCAGGCCTGAGAGATGCAGACACCTGCAGTGTTGATCTGGTGATTTTAGGCAACACTTTCACAGACGCACCCATGAAGTAAATAATACTCCACTGTGTTGTTCCAGTCTTCCTATCTATGTCGGAGTGATAGTCAGCTGACGCTGAAAAATCCCAGAAATAAATATCTCTTAAGGTTCGATCCCACGACCTCACAGCCCAGAACCCATGATGCTAACCACAACGCCCCGGCAGCAAGATGGTGACCTATTTTGTTTCATGTTTAGACAGAGATCTGCACTTTGTTTCGTTTACATTACTTGAACAAATATTTAGTTCATTTAGCTTGATTTTATTTCAGCAAAACAAGATTCACAAAGATTCGCTGAGCCATCTCTCTGAATCGACTGCCTTCAACCAACTCCCTACTACAACCTTCGTCTGATGCGGTTGTCTCCCTTCATCTGCATGGCTCGTGCGCTGGCCAGAAAGTTCCGTAATTAGTGTTGATGTGGCCACACGCCACAATTACGATTTTGCACTCAATCAACTATATAAGCCATGTAAGCGTTTTGAGGCGTACCGTAAGTTTGAACCAGAATTTAATGTTAAACTGATAACTGATCAAAAGAACAACTCCTATCAATTATTTCCCTTTGGGGGTGGGGGGAGGGGATTCCCACCGATGACATCGCATACCATCTTCAAATACATGACCTTCCCCTCAGTTGAGGACATATTTGAGGCCTTTGCACTCACCCGTGGCCCTATCCTTGTGCCAGCTAGAAGGAAGCCCCCAAATAGTCCCATTCCTTTGATTTTAATCCGTCTGCTTGGAATCACCTGGCTTGTACCTTGATGGCCATATGGGAAAAAAAAAA
>JAMYXO010004236.1:2500-17886 GCA_033310375.1 Conus canariensis | reverse complement strand
GAGACGCCAGTTCATCAAGCAAACTATTACCATTTGGTTTGAAAGTAAGGTACCTTTATTTACCGGGAGAAGCAGAAGGGGACACCCGCATCAGGGCAACCGATCCAGTTTGGAGTGTTGACTCATATGAAATAAAAAGAATTGTAAAGATGAATCCGCCTGTGTATTATTTACGAGAAACTGACACAACAAAACGACCAGCCCCTCAAAGATCTTTTGTGAAAGAAGAACTGCAAATAATCCCGCCAGACACAGTTCCGCTTAATTAATTTACGTAAATATATTTGAGTTTAAAATGGAAGCTCAAAAGGAAGAAACCTTACATGAAACTAAAATGATGATAAAAAAGAGACCTTAGAATTAATACGAGAATCATATGATACGAGTTCAGCTATTAAGGAAACAATTAAGTGGATTCATTGGTACATGGCAACGCATCCTGATCGCCTACGCCCAAAATCCCAAATTTTGATTATCAAAATATGGGATAAAGAATATCTTGAAATAATAAAAAAAATTCGTGCACATCAAGCAAACATGAGAAAAAATTTGTCTGAATTGGATATTGATATGATTGAGCTTCTAGATAAATTTGAGGAAAAATATAAACCCGCGGATGAAGAAGGTATGTAATTATGCTGTTTTCCAGTGCCCAATTGCATATGAATACTCTGGATTAACAAACACACGTTTTGTGTTTGTTCTATCTAATGACTTCTTTGTTACAACAGTTGTGTTGATCTCATGTAGATTAGATCGTAGTTTGTAATTGTCATGATGAAAAGCCTTATTGTCAAACAATGCTTCTTTATAGTTGTCATGGGATATGCTTGACTGCACAGCGCTGCGAGATATTCCTTTTGCTTTTTTGATGGTTTTTTCTTGACACGAAACACTGTACATTTTTGACCTCAAACCAACAAACTCCTTGATCACCCCTCCAGATAATTCATCCTTCATCTTTCCTAAAACCTTCTTGTTAACAGTTGAATGCAAAGGCGAATCTTTAGGATAATCAGATGTGTCGTACCATCCCGCATGCCCTTTAGCTACTTCTAATTCCATGTCTTTATAGATATCTTCAGTAGGGATATCTATAACAAAACTGTCTGTATCTGTGTACAGAACTCTGGACTCTGGATACAAGGGTTTAAAGTAGTCGTAAAGAAATTCTAACATCAAAAGCTTTGATAATTCTAAAACAGTAAACCCAATAAAAACAGGTTTGTCCAATTTGACTTTCTTTTTCTTCATCATTATGCCAAAAAGCTGATCATGAAATCTTCTAAAGTCCTGATAATTTGGTTTTGAAGTCAACTTAATTGCATCGTTTTCTCTAGTGACCAATCTGACATCTTTGCGCTTGTGCGGATTTTCCATAGTCTTTCCAAAACAGCTGTTGTTCATCAACTTGAAAAAGTCTTTTTCTGATGCATCTGCGGATTTAGTTCTGAGATCAGTGTTCTTCATGATGTATGGTTTCATGAACTGTTCTTGATCAAATGCAATTATACGATGAACTGCTGTTAACTTTAAACCATGTCTTAAATAAAATTGGAGAAGTCTGTAATGACAGACATAATTTTTTTTTGTCACGAAGATTAGGCACAAGTTTAGGCGGTTCTGTCATTGACACTTTTAGGGTTTCTGCCGCTAATGGATAGTCATTATGGTAATCATGAAGTTCATGAGGATATTCTAAATCAACTTCTAGAATAAAGCCCTGTTGTTGATCAGCTTCTAGACTCTGAGGCCATTTTAAAAACTTTTGAATGTCTTTTACACCACCTGTGTACATTTTAAAGTTACGTAATGGAAGTGATTGACTCATAGCCCAACCATACAGATTGTTTGCATCTAAATACATAAGATAGTTAGACTTCCTACTTGGATCATAGTTGTCTAGGTATTTGTTGTTTGCTTTACAGTAATGGTGAGACGCCATACTAATTCCGCCACGCAATCCGTTTTCAATCATCTGAAGCATTGGTAGGTCAGACAACAGGTCAATCTGTACACCAGTAAATTTTAAGAATGCGTCCCAACTCATCCCAGGCGCAGAAATATAATGCGCAGGATCTAGACTATAATGTTTCATGCAGGTCTTTCTGTAATTTTCAAAGATATCCGCCAACAAACAGGTATCCGCCATTAAATAGGAATCATGATAGTCTCCCATTGTTTTACACTCTAATTTCTGCCACGCTTCTTGAGCATGCTGGTAATCGCAGTCGCTAATGTCTTTTCCTCTAAGACTAGAAAAGAACGCACCTTTAGGAGGAAGGGCTGTCTCTTCAAACCTTTCCCAGCTGTTCATGTACTCATAAGGATAAACGCCCTTTCTAATCACCGTTGGGTCAAAATATTCTTCCGTTATTGGGCAGGACTTTAAGGACATAGCCAGTGACTCTAATGATCCCATCAGGTGTTGCATAGAGTCATAAAAAGATAAATTATTTAAAGTGAAACACATGTACTTTTCTGATGACTGCGCAATGCATGACACCCTGAAATCGCTAGTTACTGCTTGCAATATAAGATGAGAATCGTAACCTCGCAAGTTATGAAAGAATATAGGAAGTCTCCAAGTCCTAGGATCAAACTTTAGTTGAAGATTGCAATTGTTATGTGCTGCTCCTCTGAATTCTCCGCTAATATGATCATGATCTCTTACTGTGGGGTTTAAACTTTTAGGTGTTAGCTCTAAACCACAAATCCAACAGTGAGTGGCTGAGTCATAGCGATCTTGATCTTCAGAGGTCATCTTAAGATCGGATAGGAATAGATTATTAGAACAGACATTGCGAACTTCTTGCATGCGTTTTAAGAAATGTTTTGCTGCATGTGGTCCTCTGTATAATTCTGGCTTTGCATGTTCACCATCTGACCTGACAACAATGAAGGCAAATGAACAAATCTGGTGGTTATTCATTATAACTGTTTTTGGTAAATGTTTTGGAGCTGGCCCCTCATAAGGAACAATAAGCGACTCGAAGTCTGCGTAAACAACATATGGAGACCTCTGGAGTTTTTTGTAATTCTTAAAACTAACCTTACTGCCTTCTCTTGGCATAATTAGTTCTGTATTGCAGTCAACTGGACTGAGACAATGTTTTACATGTTCGCTCGCAGCTTGAACGGACGGAATTCTTGTTAAACATTTTCTACAAAATTCTTGTTTGCTATGTTGTTTTGTAGTATGCACTAGTAATCTACTCATTGTGCGTATTAGAGTGTAGTGCAACCCATTAAGGCTTTGCATTAGGAGTAAGTCTACATGAGTTTTGGTTGGTTCGCCTATTGTTGGACTGTTCTTTGACACTCTAATTGGCAGAAGGTTGGTTTCTTCAGACCATGCGTATACGTTAACAGTTATTGGGGGATTCTGTTCTTCAAACTGATCAATTTTGTCTACACCTATAGGAAAGGTGAGTCCATCAAAGATAAGAACATTGACCCAAGGTTGATAGTTAGATACTCTCTCTGCATTTTTGGCAACGTGATGCAGCTTCGCAAGAACGCACCACATAAAACATTTGTCGTCTGAATTCTTTATGTTCAAAACTGCTCTCTTTGCAACTAATGCCGGCGGCAGCGGAATGTAAGACTTGCCTACAATCGGCTCATACTTAGCCTGTCTTAATCTGATGTCTAGGACTTCACCCTCTGACCAACCAGAGCCTCTCATTTTAGCTGCTTCAGAGGCTTCATTAAACTGTGTAAGAAGTTGATCTGCCCAACCGGGTGTTAAGTCATTATAAGAAAGAATAGTCTGCTGTTTAGTTGAGACCCAGACTTCTAGATTTTCTTCGTTTATTGTTATATAGTCGATTAAAACAACTAACCTTACTTTAACTGGAGGGTTTATTGTTAGTTTACTTGGAACTTGAGAAATAGCATGTACAACGCTTGCCTGCACGTTTGTTGGATCAATAACTTCTAAAACGGCCTCATTTAAAGCTTTTGACAAACGCTCTTCCTCTTCCATTGCATCTAACCAAGAGTCAAAACTGTCATATATCTTATCCATGCTGAGTTTCTTTTCTAACTCAACATATTTATTTAAATTAAAAAAAAATACTTAATCAGAATCAATATCAGAGGTCTTTTTGTGCTTAGACTCATAAACTAAAGTATAAACGCCCTTTGGTGTTGTTAATGTGAGCTGTTTAGAACAGAGTTTAATGTTTCGTTTACTTTTTTTAAGCATTCTTTTTTTATCTGGTCGGTGTCTGGCTGTTGAGAAAAAGTTGCACTTGCCTTTCTTTGAAGATCAAACTTTTGTCTTTTGTAGTCCTCAAAATCAGCCTGTAGGCGACTAAATTCTTCATCCGTGATGTTCGAGTCAGCAAGTGCTTTATCAATTATCAGTTTGAAGGAACTAAGTTTAGCTGTTATTAGTTGAACCATAGCTGTGTGCTTTTGGAGTTTAGCTTTTATTTTTTTGCTGACAGCACTTACAGCCAATGAACACAGGCCAAGAGTTAAAGACAAACCACCTAGGGGTAAAGCTGCCGGTGCACCTACGCCTGTTGCTAAGAGACCTACACTGGTTCCTGCTGATAGAGCACTAATAGTCGATGCTCCAGTATTAACATATGTAACAGCATTAAAGACAGCAGAATACCTTCGTTTGGTTTTACTGTATTTTGAAAGGTCCTGCTCTAGTTTTTGTTGCATTTGTGTAATGTTGGTTAATCTGAAAGTTTTTATGTCTACAGCAACAGAGTTGCCTACTATCTCTTCTTCGGGCACTTTTGGATAAACCTGAACAGACATGCTTTTTTTTAAAAATAAAAATGATTTAGTATTGTATATCTTCTAATCTGTTATCTTGAATATTCAGCTGCGCATCATATATTAAAAACAAATATACATTAAGCGGTTTATCGACATCTTTTTCTTTATCAATTTGAATGTTTATTCCGTCTTCAACAGCTCTCCCACTTCCATGTAACTGATTATCCTCCGTTGACCTTAGGTCAATCCATAAACCGTATTTCGTTGTTAAATAATCATCGAGTCTAACGCTGTGAAGATGTAGATCTTTAGACACAAGGTCAACTGTTGGAGTTCTAGACCTCCCGCCTCCAAACAATTTTCTTATTTCATCAAAATGTTGATAAGGTTTAAGCCCGCTAGCGTAGATTTGGTTAGGACTACCCTCAATTGTACATTGCACTTTTGTTATTTTAGGATTAACAAAATTTTCAGTTTGTCTTTTAAATGGTTCTTCATCTTCGCACAGCAATAAAATACCTTTAAGCGATCTTGCTCTGGCACTAAAACTAAAATTCCATATAGTGTCTGCCCTGCTTTTAGGATATTTAGAATGATGAATCACTCTTTCGTAATATATTGCTAATTTTGTCTTATATTGTTGCTCGATCAGCCTCGCTAAGTTAGGGTTGCTAACAATGTCAAACTCTTACGAGATGTCAGAAATGCTGTACTTTGCTTCGGTGTCTGTAGATATAATAACATTTTTGTATTCATTAAAAGTTAGTTCATATGACAATCTGTCTTTTAATGCTCCTTGAAAGTATGGGGCATGCGCTTTTAACAACTCAAAATCTAGGGGTATAAAAAAGCGATTACCATACGCATAACTTACAGCTACATACTTTTTGCCGTCTTTAGCATCTTCAGCGCCTATTCTATGTTTTAGCGCTTCTTTATTTTCGATTCCTTGAAACGCAAGATCGGCCCTTTCATTCCCGGTTAGCCATAGATCAGAATAGGTTAAAAATATGTCTGCATTGTGTAAAGAAAATATTTCCTGCCCCTCAAGTTTTATAGAAATTTTCTTAACGATTGCCCGTCCCAGATTCTGCACAACTGTCCTGTTTGGGTCTGTTTCTGATGCGAGTTCTATTTTGAAAGTAAGACGCACAGAGCCTGGCACAATCACTTCATCTGCTCCTAGGGCTGGAAATTTGACAGTAAGAATTTGATCTGAATCAATAGTAGATGGATTATTTGGAACAGTAATATTCTGTTTATTTCCCTTCACGCCAAAGGGCTCTTTCAGTCTTCTATGCGGGTCAAGAATCGAGCCATATGCTTGTGACATTTTTTTATAAAACAAAATAAAAAGTTAATTATTTAAAAACATGGCAGGCATTGAAGGTGAAGAAGATTATGATGTTCCTGATCCTAGAGACGACATGAGTGAAATGACTCCTTTGACACAACCATCGCGCTCAGTGCAGCGTGAATTAACAGAAGAAAGGGCTGAAGCATTTTACAAAAGTTTAGGCCTAGAACTTCCCCAATTTATAGACCCTGATTTTGAAGTAAAAGATGGCCATTTGTTTGTAAAAAGCGGCCCCGACCGAGAACAACGTGTTCAGCTTACAGATAAACGAGACAAATTTAAGTTTATAGGCATGAATACAATCAAACAAAGACTTAGGGTGGAAGATCAAAAACGCCTTGGCATTGTTAAACCAAAATTACATGGGGAAGCAGTTGCTAGACTACAAAACATACAACAAGAAATCCCAACAAGTAACCAAATGCAAAACATGGGACTTGAAGATCTAAATCAATCAGCAGGCGAAATATCACAATCAACAGAAGCAGAAACCAGTTTTTCCGAAGAAACAGCATTGAAAACTATACACGATCCGCCATTGCCCATGCGAGAAATAACGGCCCTTGATCATGCTTTGAGAACCATTAGAGGCGAATTAACAAACAATTTAGCAAAACTGGGTGAACTAGATGAGCATATAAAAAGAGAAAAAGAAAAACTAGTTGAGGCTGATGACCACAACTTAGGACCTGGTGTTAAAGAAAGAATAACACAAAGACTAAATAATCTTGAACAAGAGAGATCAGCAAGACTAGAAGTGTTGTCTACTAACTGAGAACAATTACGAACTCAAGTGAGCAGAATAAGAGAAACTATCCAAAGAATTTTATATGAAGACACAACGTTAGCAGAACGAATAAGAACACTGTTTAGAGAGCAAGGAATCACATTAGCAAGTGTTATAACAGCCTTAGGATTTGCAATAAGTACACTGGTGTTGGCTATTACAGGCGGCGGTGGTGGGGGAGCAGTGCTACCAGGACCACCATCAGATAAATCATGGGTAAAAAAACAACTTGATTATCTTGCAAGTTTATTAAAAAAATTAGCCAGTAAAGCAATAGACTCTTTGCCTGGTATAATAGGAGGGATCGTTAGCTGGCTTTTGTCTGCCGCAAGTAAAGTAGTTGGCTTTATGGCTGAGCACTTATGGACATTAGTTGTCTTAATAGTTGGGTTACTTTATAGTAAGATAAAGACCAAGTAATCCTAGGGCAGTTAATCCAATAACAAGTGCCGTCTTTTCATATTCATGGTCATTATTTTTTGAGGCCACGGGGATTGGATGGGGTTTAGAGGGGGCCACGGGGATTGGGACTTCTTTTTTTATTGCTATTGCTGGCTTAGAATTTATGTCGTTTTTTCCGACCTTCTCTTCATTGCCAGCCACAAGGATTTCATTATTATAGTTTATTATTGTTCCTATCTGAAGTCTGAGGTCAGAAGGCAGCATGTATAAACCAGTGCCGACAGCAAAGTCTACTTTCGATCTTGCGTATTGCAAAACATTTTGGTACCTTTTAATACTTGAAGGCAAATCAATTGCAGAATTAATAGAATCCTCTAAATTTGCTAAATACTGTTTTTGGGCGTCAAAGCCAGTAGAAGGATCAATTATGTTTGATCTCGTTTGTGCTTGCGAACCTAGCAAACACCAAACATAAGTACGAATAGAGTCGTTTATTCGTTCTATTCCCGCTTTTGTTAGGCCCTTAGAAGCGTCCAAAATAAATGTTGTCCATGCTGTTTTATGCTCTTGCTCTATGGACCCGAGGTGAACAGTTGTGCCTGAAGAAAAAGATGTGTAAGGAGGATTCCAATCATAGTTATACTTTCTGTGCACGCCCCAAAAATAAAGGGTGCCTAAACCATGATTAAGATCCAACTTTTGTCTAAAGTCTGTCTTTGAGTCAATATCAAATTCGTTACAGATCCTTTCAAAAGCCTTGTAATCTATTCTGTTGCTGAATGGATTAAACGTTTTGTCATTTGGTAATGGCGCTTGCAGTTCAGATAAAATACGCCTGAAGGTGTAATAAAAATGAAATCTATACACTGACCTCACCAAAGGATCAGGATGATTTAAATGATCAGCATACGACACTCCACACCCAGTTGATGCACAAAACACAACAAAGTTTAACTGGTTCTGATAAAACTGCATCGGATGACTAAACCACACTTTCGGGATGTAGTCGTTTTTAATAGGAGGGTTAAGATATCTGTTCAATGGAGTACTAACCTTTACTTGAAAGGCGTCAGACTGAGTCACAGAAATGTCAAGGGTGTCAGTTGTTATATTTTTAAGATTGTAGTGCGGCCCAACAGAATATTTTGCATTAGTATATTTGAATGCACTCATTTTTAAATTTGTTTTAAAAATGTTTGTAACAATAACAACTCAAGACAGTCCTTCGTTTTTAGAATATGCTATTGATAATAACTGCGGAACCCAAAGGGTCGCACTCCATGAAATTTTTTACAAAGTCGTATGGTTTAATATAACTGAATCCAAGGAGAATAATAAGATTAAAAAAGTTGATAATAGAGGAAACTTAGTTAGCCAGTTAACCATACCTGATGGTTATTACGGGTTTTGCTCGCTAAAAGAAGCAATGAGTAACTTCGACATTACTCTCAAACTTAACAATGCAAATTTGAAAATAATGTTGACATTCAAACCTGAAGAAGAAGTAGACCATTACCTTTTTGATGTAGAGCTAGCTAAAATGTTAGGCTTTGCAACTGACAATCATGGTTTTAGAGTTACATCAGACGAAACTACTTATGAGGAAGAATATCCGCTCGATCTTGCATTACATTCATTACTCTATGTTCATTTGGACGAGCTGAGCACTGATGAAAACTTATATGATGGAAGGCCCTCAACTGTTTTAAGAGCTCTTCCATCAGGGAAAGCTGCATATTGCGATTATGAAATTATACAATTCCCTAATTTACAGTTTAAAAGATTAGCTTGTGGGAGGGTCAAATCATTTAATATAAAGATCACAGATAAAACAGGAAAAGTCGTGAAATGTGATAACCTGCACATTGTTTTAGAAATAAAATAATACGTTGTTTTAAAAAATGTCACGTGGACCAGAAGAATCAGGAGTTACATTAGCGCCTGAGAGGTGTGTAACTTTAGAATTAAAAGACCTTGCAGACGTTGAGGACTTTGAACAGAACGGTGAGATAGGCACTTTGTATGGTTTTGAGTACACTAAAGATGGTTATTATAAACGCAAAGAGGTTAGCGACAGCAAAAGGTTTCCTAAACTAGAACAACTACGCAATGTAGAAGCAAATAATGCGGGTCAGTATGAATATAAAATAGTTCGAAAAACTGACAACAAATGGCACTTAGAACCATATTTAGAATGGGACATAAAATTTGAATTCTTAAGCCCATTTACATTTTTTGACCGTCAAAAAAGTTTCAGAAAAGCATTGAACTCTGGCCCTTTACATGTAAGTCTTATGCCAGAGGACAACAGTCGGAAAGAGATCGAAATAAAGCCGTTTGGGGACAAACAGTACATCCTCCACAGAAGAGAATCGGTTTTAAAGAAAGCTTCTACAAAATTACAGTTCATTCCACGCACAAAATTAGGAGACACGTTCACAATGATATTTAAAATTTCTGTCTTAAAAGATGAGGCGAGAAATGGAGCTCTGGGCGTCAGTGACAATCTTATGAAAGGAATTCTTATTAGCTGGCAAAACTTAGACGTTGACAAACTTAAAGTTACTGTCGTTGTTCTTTACAATGGCGAGGATATTAAGGTCATAACAACAAGCAACAAAATTGATATTAGTCTAAATAGAAACGATCTTACAGAACTGAACTGGATTAATCTTACACATTTGGGCCTTATAGGGTTTTATTATACTGAACAAGTTTTGACAGAGAGTATGATAAAAACAATAACTGGATTAGATTAAATTATGTTTTAAAACTATGGAGCAGACGACTTTGGTGTCAATGCCGATGTTAAACTTTATGACAAAAACCCCTCATTGTTCATTGATTTGTGGACAGACTGGTTGTGGAAAAACAATATTTGTCCTCGACCTATTACAAACAGTTTATAGTTATAATTTTGATCATATTGTAATTTTCTGTCCAACACTCAAATGGAACAAAGCATATCACGACAGAAGGTTTATATGGACGGATGATGAAATCTATTTAGTTGATCCTAGCAATAAACTTAGCGAGTGCTTAGAACACTTTTATAGACAGTTTGAAGGAACTCAGACACTATTTATTATAGATGACTGTTCGGCAGAAAGAGACATAGTTAGAAAAAGAAATACTTTATCAAAACTAGCTTTCAGTGGAAGACATGCTGGGATAAGTGTGTGGATTTTATGTCAAAAATATAACTCAGTTTTAAAAGACTTTAGAGAACAATTAAAGACAGTGGTTTTATTTCATATGAAAGATAGAGACGCATTTGATGAATGTATGCGTGAGAATGATGTTATTGAAAACAATCAAGAAAAACAAAGGATTAAGCAAAAACTAAAGTCTCAAAAGTTTTCTAAATTAGTATTAAAAACAGATAATCCTACACATTATGTATGTTTGTAAAGTGTTTACTATTAGAGAACTATAAAATAGGCATTCTGGGTAAGCCGGCGGAGCAACAGCGGAGCCGGGTGAGCCAGAATGCCTATTTTATAGTTCTCTTCAGGCCATACAAATTATTGTTTCTTTTACCTTTTCTCTTCCCTGCCTAGGGAAATGCTTTATAACAAATAAGGGCGTGCGCGACGGAACGTCACATGTCGCCATGTGAGGCTACATCACATGACACTGTCTCTTTCTTCGTATTTACAGTTGCTTCTCGATATATTGTCACTTAATCAATAATTCTAGTCTTGAGTAGTGTATGAATAGTTCAAGAAGAAAAAATGTGGGGGGGGGGGGGGGGGGGGGGGGGAGGAATTATGATGGCATTCTCTCCTCTCTCTCTCTCTCTCTCTCTCTCTCTCTCTCTCTCTCTCTCTCTCTCTCTCTCTCTCTTCTCCTTCACACACACACACACACACACGCGCGCACATACACACATCATGATAAATAAGTATTATGATTATTGATGCTAGGAATTCATTGATAACTGACTGTAGTACTGTTCGTCCTCGTCTACCTTGGTAACCACATCGTGAAAATGTGTTTGAAAAAAAACACCAAAAACAAAAACAGTTGATGTCATTGATGCATTGTAGTTCTCTAATTATCATCCTTAGCAGCTTGTTTTACGTTAATATTTTACAAAAGGAATATAACTCTCTCTCGATAATAACAGAAGGATCGTTTATTCTGTCTGTGTGTGCTGAGTTTTTTTTCTTCTTCGTAATCAATTTCTTTATTCTCGTTAGTTGTTCCAATTTTTTTTTTTTTTTGCTTTAATTCATTTACGCGTTAATGGTAATGGAGGAACAACTCATCAACTTTTTAATGTATTTGTGATGATATGTGTGTTTGTTAAAAGTTGTGTAAGTTTTAGTAGCTAGTCATACTTAGACCCTTAGCGGGGCAAGGGCCGGATGAAAAAAAGCATGTGTTTGCTTATCTGTTACCCTTGGAAATAAAGATCATCATCATCATCATCATCATCATCATCATCATCATCATCATCATCTCTCTCTCTCTCTCTCTCCTCTCTCTCTCTCTCTCTCTCTCTCTCTCTCTCTCTCTCTCTCTCTCTCTCTCTCAGGCGTAAGCAGACGCAAACACGAAGTACTGCCAGCACTCATTCATACACGACGAACACTGAATTTAAAAGCACTCCAGAAACTGACTGAACTGTTAGATCAACTTTAAACACGCGCCTTGGTGTGGAAGGAGAACATGCAGATTATCAAATGCACGGAGATGTATCATTGTAAACACGTTCTGGCCGTTTACAACTCTCCCCATTTGCAAGTCTCCATGACATGCTGTTTTGAAAATGAGTTAGGATTTGCTTTTTTCCCAATAACGATATGATTTACATCTGAGAGAGAGAGAGAGAGAGAGAGAGAGAGAGAGAGAGAGAGAGAGAGAGAGAGAGAGAGAGAGAGAGAGGAATGGATGGGAAAGAGAGAGAGAAAAAGTTGTTTTTAGTCTTATGTCTTTAACATCTCTCTCTCTCTCTCTCTCTCTCTCTCTCTCTCTCTCTCTCTCTCTCTCTCTCTCTCTCACACACACACACACACACACACACACACACACACACACACACACAATAATAATAATAATAATAATAATAATAATAATAATAATAACAACAACAACAACAATAATGATAATCATAAAAGGAAGGGAGAGGCATAAACAGAAGGTTTCAAAGGAAGTTCTGTGTGTGTTCAAGTGAATATGGCAAATTTAATACATTTGCACGCATGAGCAAGTATGTATTTATTAATGTATCTTTTAATTCACAGATGATTTGAACATCTATTTCTGAAAACTTTAAGCAAAAAACAAAACATATTACAAAATAACCTACATTCAATACTAAAAGGACTGACGAGTAATGCCAAGTGTGTCTATTGGTATTGTACTTATGGGACTTTTGGCAACAAATAAAAAAAATTGCATGTTCCTGTTGTGACCTAGAAACGTTTTGTACAGTGTATGCTGTTTTATACAATCGACAAAGGCAACATACAATTTTTTTAGGTAACGCTAACTGTTTCAGGACTATGAAAAATAGCGTGAAAACAGTTGATAGTGCTGTACTTTTTTTCTGAAACCTGCAAGACAATCGTTTATTATACTGTTGTTTTCAATCCCTTGTGCTAAACTCTCCTTTACTGCTTGACTGTATGGTTTACAACAAGCATTCAATTATGAAAAACCGCAGTAAGTGTCAGGTCCATTTTGATCATGTTTCTGAAGAGAGATTGCATACAGGCTTAAGACCACTGTAAAGAATAGCTTCCAGAGGTAAACAGAGTACATTATCAAACTTAACTGAAGTAATTCTTGCAGTAGAGTTTTCAAAAATATGCTCCCCACAATCCCATCATCATCTGCTGCCCTGCCATTGTTGAATGAATACCCTGCAGCAAAATCTTCATTCTTTGTTTTGTCTGAGTTCACCCGACGCAAGCCGTCGTCATCCTATTCATTAGGTTCGCTGGTAACATTATTTGGAAAACTCTCCGAATTGGACTTAGAACATATATGGGAAAATGTGTTAACCGCTGTTTCTTATTATTTTATTTACTGTAGACATTTTAGAAATTGAACGTCCCAGCTTCTTTCAGAATCCTGCCGGGTTACGATCACTTGCATATCATGCATTCCATGTTGACATATGGCGGGGTTCTTTTTTTTTATCATTAGGAACACTTTACATTCCCTTCGTTTCTGATTATATGGGATTATTAATGCGACGCCATCATCCCCATAATACTGTTTCACATCGTTTCTGAGTTCCTTTCTGTGTTGACTACTTTCTTAGTCAAGCCAAGGGTGTCTGAAAGAGCTTCGTTGATGTCAACGTTAATCAAGGAAAATGTTTCTTCTGAGTTACTTTGCATTAATCTATTTTTTTTTTTTTTTTTTTTTTTTTTTTTTGGGGGGGGGGGGGTGGATCTTTGAATTAATTTGTTCCCCCACACTTTTTCTCAGCTTAAAACTACTCCCATTTACAATTACACTTTTGTCAACATTCACCTCAGCACGGCTTCAACGGGCGGCCTATGTTTTCATCCTATTTATGGGCTGGCATTTATTGAAACACAAAACTTCAATAAACATCTTGACAAAATAACAGAAGACATTACTCCATCTACCTGTTAAACTATGTAAATTTACCAAACAATTCTATGATGTCTGGCAGCCCAATTCGGCACTAAAAAATGTTCGTTTCTTTTTCAAATCAAAAACGTTCAATACACAATCAAGGATATGAAATGACCACAATATTGTCGAGGATACAAAATGAACACAATATAGTAATGGAATCGAAATAACCACAGAACTGTCAAGGATACGAAATGAGCACAATATTGTTAAGGATACAAAATGAACACAATATTGTTAAAGATACAAAATGAACACAATATAATTAAGGATACAAAATGAACACAATATTGTGAAGGATACAAAATGAACACAATATTGTGAAGGATACAAAATGAACACAATATTGTGAAGGATACAAAATGAACACAGCATTGTGAAGGATACAAAATGAACACAATATTGTGAAGGATACAAAATGAACACAATATTGTGAAGGATACAAAATGAACACAATATTGTGAAGGATACGAAATGAGCACGAATATATGTGAAGGATACAAAATGAACACAATATTGTGAAGGAATAATAAAAATGAACACAATATTGTGAAGGATAACGAAATGAGACAATATTGTTCAGGATACAAAATGAACACAATATTGTGAAGGATACCAAATGAACACAGCATTGTCAAGAATATGAAACGAACACGCAGTATTGTAAAGTATACAACACGAACGCAGTTTTGTCAACGATAAGAAATGAAACAGTATTGCAAAGGATACGAAATGAACACAGTGTTGTAAAAGGATACGAACGAAATGAACACAGTGTTGTAAAGGATACGAACAAAATGAACACAGTGTTGTAAAGGATACGAACGAAATGAACACAGTGTTGTAAAGGATACGAAATGAACACAGTGTTGTAAAGGATACGAAATGAACACAGTGTTGTAAAGGATACGAACGGAATGAACACAGTGTTGTAAAGGATACGAACGAAATGAACACAGTGTTGTAAAGGATACAAATGAACACAGTGTTGTAAAGGATAAACGAAATGAACACAGTGTTGTAAAGGATACGAAATGAACACAGTGTTGTAAGGATACGAAATAACACAGTGTTGTAAAGGATACGAACGAAAATGAACACAGTGTTGTAAAGGACACAAAATGAACACAGTGTTGTAAAGGATACGAACGAAATGAACACAGTGTTGTAAAGGATACGAAATGAACACAGTGTTGTAAAGGATAACGAAATGAACACAGTGTTGTAAAGGATACGAACGAAATGAACACAGTGTTGTAAAGGATACGAACGAAATGAACACAGTGTTGTAAAGGATACGAACGGAATGAACACAGTGTTGTAAAGGATACGAAATGAACACAGTGTTGTAAAGGATACGAACGAAATGAACACAGTGTTGTAAAGGATACCAAATGAACACAGTGTTGTAAAGGATACGAACGAAATGAACACAGTGTTGTAAAGGACACGAAATGAACACAGTGTTGTAAAGGATACGAA
>JAMYXO010000423.1:45000-47855 GCA_033310375.1 Conus canariensis | reverse complement strand
AAACACAACCAATGTTTACATTTTACCTGCCAATTTTTTGACTTCTTGTTGTCTTCGTAGTATCTGCAAATCAAACAGCTACCATTAATAGTGTGTAATGCATAGCTGTGACGTTGCATTGTACGACAAAAAAGAAAGGAAAAAGACAAACATGAAAAGCCCAAAGAAAGGATGAACACAAAGAAGCCACAGAAACGATGCCCAGCGAATAAACGTAACAGAAAGCATACAATCTCATTTCAAGTTATTTATAGTCCACACTACACACACAAGCTTGATTAGAATAGAATAAGCCAATAAACAACCGTACGTTTTTAGTGATTCTAAGAGAGTATCTGTACTCATGTATTCTATGCTCACACTGCACGGAAGGTGTTAAGACTTTTCGGAATTTCTCGCTGCTGCCTTGACTTAACATGGCAATCGGTATTGAAGTGTTTCAGATGACAAAAAGAACAAAGGTTTTATATCATATAGAGCTATTTCGCAAGTTACACACACGCATATATAATACAGAACAATTGAGTAGTGGGGGAAACAAGTGCAGACTAACAATTCTTCGATCATTATAGTAATGACTTGGCAACGATCTCAATTTTTAGAAAAAAAATGAAGAAAATAGGGGGGAGGGGGGGGGGGATATCATAAAATATGAAAAACCCTTCATTGCCTGAGGGAACCATCGTAATACCTTTCAAAAGCACATCTATTGTATTGCTGCTCCTAGGCCTTTCGTCCGCTGGATCGGACTCATCAGGGAGACACGGCTGATTGTGTCTGTGCTCTTGGTATCAAATAGAGATACACCACAGTCCATAATTCTGTAGTGTTCTCACCACCAAGGGTTCAAAAGAGAATCCAACAGCGCCCCCAAAGCAGCCAGCGAAGGGTAGTAAATGGAATAAAACGAAAGTGTGGAGAGGAAAAAAGTTGCTGAAAAACTAAAAGCATTATGCAAACAGTATAAAATGTAG
The DNA here is from genome assembly GCA_033310375.1 of Conus canariensis. Lineage (NCBI taxonomy): Eukaryota > Metazoa > Mollusca > Gastropoda > Neogastropoda > Conidae > Conus > Conus canariensis. Next base: position 46,881 of record JAMYXO010000423.1, on the reverse strand, counting down.
GGGACAATCTTTGAGCCTATGCTTGAGGATCCATTCAAGGATGCAAGGGAGATCAAAAGATATGGAACAATCTGAGTGGTCAGCTCTGCTGTTCAATAACCCAAGCATTGTCAGTGGCTAAGAATTGTGCAGAACAACCTTTACTTGGATCTCCTAAGAGATGCAATATATATATATATATATATATATATATATATATATATATATATATAACAGAGAGAGAGAGAGAGAGAGAGAGAGAGAGAGAGAGAGAGAGAGAGAATAGAATAGAGGAGAGAAAAGAAAATGTTGAAAAGAAACATCGTGGAATTATATCTTGACACCCGAGAATCCCCAGGCAAGGCAGCTGGAATTCCAATAGAAAGATCTGTCACGACAAAAACGTTTTGGGGGCTATTTCTTTTTTTCTTTTTTTTTTCTTTTTTTCTTTCTTTTTTCTTATCTTCCCTCCTTAAAACGCGCAGTCCAGGAAGAAATAAAAAAACAAAAAATCCAACAAGAACGAACAAACCGCAAAATGACAACAGTCAATATATAACCTTTTTTTTACAAAATAAACACTCATAACAAAACAGCGGACAGCACTATCCTAGCAGAAGTAAAACGCAATACAACTGAAAACTGCTTAAACAGTGAGGATATAATATCTCCTTCATACACAATAGACCAAGCCTTTCATATCACATACCGTTATTATTTTGCTGACGCACACGCCCCCCCCGCACCCCCCAACCCTCTACCTCGACACCGCGCCACTCACGCGATATCCTCCACACACACACACACACCCTCCACCACCCACCACGCACCCCCCCCCCCCCCCACCCCCCCTCTCCCTCTACCTCGCCACACGCGCGCGCACTCACGCGCGAGCGCTCGCACACACACACACACACACACACCCCACACACACACGCACACGCACGCACGCACGCACGCACACACACACACACACACACACACACACACACACACACACACACACACACACACACACACACACACACTTGCCATTCCTGTTATAAGACGTGTACACTGTGAATGCGTATATTAAGGGTCCTTTCTCTTTGTTGTGCTTTGACGTCTGCACGGCGATACTTTTCGTTGTTGTTGTTGTTGTTTTTTCGGAGTGTATAGTTGAAATTACAAGTAATGTAGAACGTATACCACTACTATTTTATTCCTCGTCGGTATCCTCGTCCTCCTCCTCCTCCTCCTCCTAATCATCATCATCATCGTTGTCGTCGTCGTCGTCATCATCATCATCATGGTCATCCTCCTCCTCGTCGTCATCGTCATTGTCATTATAGTTATCATCATCATCATCATCATCATCATCATCATCATCATCATCATCGTCGTCGTCGTCGTCATCATCATCATCATCATTATAGTTATCATCATCATCGTCATCGTCGTCGTCGTGGTGGCCATCATCACCATCATCATCATCATCATCATCATCATCATCATCATCATCATCATCATCATTGTCATCATCATCATCATCATTATAGTTATCATCATCATCGTCATCGTCGTCGTCGTCGTGGCCATCATCATCATCATCATCATCGTCGTCGTCGTCGTCGTCATCGTCGTCGTCGTCGTCGTCATCATCATCATCATTGTAGTTATCATCATCATCGTCATCGTCGTCGTCGTGGTGTCCATCATTATCACCATCATCTTCATCATCATCATCATCATCATCATCATCATCATCATCATCAACATCACAGCTCTAATGTGACTTCGCAATGTCTGCTGGATCATAAAGATGAGAGTTATTCGTCACTCTGATTCCTAACTGTAAGAACCTACCAGTTTGAACAGAGCCGCAAACTGATCCGCGCCTGCGGCACAGCAGATCTCGGTGTC
>JAMYXO010000423.1:22500-27500 GCA_033310375.1 Conus canariensis | reverse complement strand
GACTGTAGAGAAACACACGAACACTGAAACCGATACTACAAACGCCACTCTGCCTTCACCTCCATTAGTTTAACCATGCTCCACACCTATCCACCAGCTCCCTCCCCTTCTTCATGCATCCACTTACGCCCACTCCTCCGTCTTCATCGGTGTCAACTACTATAATGTCATTGAGTCGTGACGGTACCCATTCCTTTCACCATGACCTCGTGGAACCAGACTATGACAACATCACCGTCAGCAGCGGACCTTACGCCAAAGCAGAGACCCCGTCAAATCCAGGAAGACTCCCTTCCCTACGTCTACGGCTGCAACGCCTGCGGTGGTGGCGTGGCGACTCCTTAAGAACCATCAGCGCTTACTACACAAGATCTTCATCTTCTGTGTCGTTCCCCCCTTCTCTCCCGGGCCCTCACGTCTGCAGGGGACAGTGTCTCAGGTTGAGGAAACACCGGCAGAAATTGGTCAGCAGCAACCGAACGTTGGCCACGATGTTGGCCGTTATGGCAACGGCGTTCATGGCCTGCCTGATCCTGCTCTCCAAGCAGCATCCGGAGGTTCTTCGGCAAGTTCTCCGGCATCTGACTGGAACGTCTTCAGCGGGATCGACCGTGTCGTTGTCAGGGTGTCGGATGGTGACCATGGATAGTTTTCTGGAGGACCGGTATCGCCGGTGTTATCGGTCCCCGTCGTCATCGTACTCGCTGAGGTCGCAGACCAACGTTCTTCAGGAAGGCGGCGGCGGTGGCGGTGATGGTGGTGGTGGTGATGACGATGGCAGTGATGGTGGTGGCAGTGTTGGCGGTGCTGGTGATGGCGGTGGCGCAGGGAGTGAGCAGTTCTGTCAACCGGATGTAGAGACGACGATGTGCTTAACAATGGAGGTGAGTCTGCGAGCTGTGGGTCTGTAGGAATAAGAGCGGAGCGAGTGAACGTGGAAATAGGTTGGGGGAGGGAGGGGACAGAGGAGGTGAAGGTGGTGAAAAGGTGGGAGAAAGGGGGGTGGGTGGGCAATGGGGCACGGGAAAAAAGCGGGTGGAGTCGGGGAAGGGGGGAGGGGTGGGGGAGGCGAAACATGGAGAAGAGGTGGATGAAAGGGAACAAGGGTTTGGAACACGTCATTGCTCTTTCTGGCAATCTGCAAGTTCATATTGGTACTGTTGTTGTTGTTGTTGTTTAAAGCTTTTGGTTACAATGGAGGACGCAAATGTGGTTGTGGCGAGAGTGGTGTCGTCTACAACTCCTATCACAATCGCAACTACTACTGTTGCTGCTGCTGCTCTTTCTGCTACTACTGTTTCTGCCTTTGCTGCTTTGTGCTCTAAGGAGTGCACACACATGCACGTATGTGCTTGTGTGTGTGTTCTTCAATTTAATGTCTATACACATAAGTGATTTTAGACAACGAAAAATAAATAAATAAACAAGGTAGAAAAGGAGGAAGGGAGGGGAGAAGGGGTGGGTAGACAGGCAGCTGAAGGAGATAAAGAGATAGAGAAACAGGGAGATAGAAAAAGATGAAGAAGTATAAATGGAAAACGGAAAAAGAGAAAAAGGAGGATCAGAATGAGAATCGGAAGAAAAAAATGTTAACATGAATAAAAATTGCAACCTACAACATAACTAGAATAACATTTTTAAAAATCAAATGAACGCTAAAGGTAACAGGATAATAACATTTACACGTGAAGATAGAATTATTAAAGGAATCTAAAAATGGTACTCTGAACAAGTCCTAAAACAATGTCACAAATCAAAAGGGGTTTTATTAAAACCTCCTTCAGGGACTTTTCCGAAAAAGTAGGCAGATATGTTTTCATTTTTCTACAGTGGAAAAGTATATGTTCATTAGAAATTTTCCCACCACAAACACATGTGATGTTGGAAGTGAATTTCGTCTTAAAAGCATTAAGTTTGAATCTATAGGCAAGGGAAGTTAAAAGCCTTAACCCGTTCGCTGCTTGAAGCTGCTTGAAAATGTTACAAACAAAGGCTTTCCCAGTGCCAGGGAAATCTAATGATTTGGGGGTAATAATTAACAAAAAATTCTAGCTCAGAAACTACAAAAGATATAACAATGAAATATATATGATTTTTGAAGGAAATTGAATGAAGATTTTGAATCTGGGCTTCTTTTGTTTTAATTTTGATAATAAAAAAGTATTTAGACAATTAGATTTGGATAGATTTTTTTGCACGATCAAAAGCATATGTATTTACCACTACATCTTCACATCCAAACAAGAACACAAAGCAAAAAAGTTGAAAATAAAGTTTGTATTGTCACACTACACCTGTAAATGAAAGTAAAACAGTTTAGAAGTCTATCAAGACGCTCACACTCTATGCAGACAGGTCAGTCCACGACCACGCCCCCCTCTCCCCACCACGCCCCCTTGCTGGACTTCAACCCTCTCTTTCACTGCTCCTCTTCCCCTACCTTTCCCTCTGCCCTGTGCCGCGCCGCGAGCAGGCCGCGCTCCCCTCTCACGCTGACTACCACGTCACTGACCACTGGCACGCAGTGCAGAGTACACACTAGGCGAGCTCGTTCGACGCTGGCAAACCAGTCAGCTGAACACACATTGAGGTCACACAGCCCGACACAATAACTGACGAATACGGTTGGCAATTCCATCACTATCATCATCTCACCTTCATGCTCGAGTGAGTCGTTGAATAAAAGATTATTGTCTTTGTCAAAAATCATTAGCAGAGCCTGCTCAGCTGTGTAAATACGTTGATTTGGTCGCTGCGCTTGTCGAAGGTTGCGCCGCCATCTTTGCAAGCGAGACGAAGTGCTGGCTGGTCATCCAGTCAGTGATGAGAATAAATGGGCTTTCCCCTCACGTGTGGTCATTTACATATCATTTTAATACTACAGACATATAAGGCTTACTACGCACACTCTATTTAAGTCCGTTGATAGAAATAGTAACGAATGAAAATTCAAGAAAAATGCATGACGTCAGTGGACGGCCCATAGGCACTGAGAAAGCATTTTTAATGCGGCGTCAGCTGACGGCTTAAAGGCACTCTACGGGCTAAGTTAGACAATTGACCATACTTAGATATAAAAACAATCTTCAAAACTCGTTTGGTGGTCAGCAGGTAATGAGTGGCCAACATCTTCTTGTTTCTTTCTAAAATGCTTCCAGCAAGCATTCTGCAGTAGGCTATACCCTTCTTTCAGAGATAAAGGGATTTTCAAATTATATGCTTCATTTGTATAATCTGCAGAGTTTTTAGCTAGTTTATCTACGGATTCATTGAAATGTATTCCACTGTGTGAAGGCACCCAAAGAAAGGTAAGATTACTACCTCTTAGAATAAGGAAATGCACCAAATGATTAATCTCAAAAATCAAATCTTGTCTCACACTAGAATTTGAATTGCTTAAGGCATACAACACTGATTTTGAATCGACACAAAAAAGAATCTGAGTCACAGTTTTCGGAAAATCAAGCAAATAACGCAAAGCCATAAGAATAGCAGTTAATTCAGCTGTAAATATAGATCTGTGCTTTCCAATATAAAAACCTCTTTTGACCTTTAAGTGGGGGATAGTGAAAGCAGCACCAGCTTCGTGATTTTCTAGAACTGAACCATCGGTATAAACTTTGAGATGATTTGTATAATTGAGAAATAAATGATCATTCGCAACTGTGCCAATAAAATTTATATTCTCATTTTTCTTTGCATTGGTATAATTAATGTCAAAATGTCCTTTTTGTAATTCCCATGGAGGGATAACAGTACATGGATTACTACATTTTACCATATCTTCTAATTCTATTCCTGATTGTTGAAAAGTATCTAGAGTTTCAGTTTTTATTGTTTTAAGACATGATATGTTTTTGGCTCGTTTTGGGAAATCAACATCTGATCTTAAGCCAATTTCATTTTCGACATTGTTTTCACTTAAAGAGCCTTTTAACAAATATTTAGCGATGGCAAGCTGACGGCATTCATTTAAAGGAAGTACTCCTACCTCTCTATATGTTGCTATTGTTGATGTATGGAAAGGAACCCCCAAGGCCAATCGAAAAGCTTTACAATCCACGCTTTGTAATTTGTTTAATAAATATTTTGGAGCGGTGAAAAAAACTTCTTGACCATACGTAAGCCTAGAGCGAACAAGACTTATCGCTAGATGTTTTAGTACTCTGACATCTTGGCTCCAGTATTGCTTACTGATAACTTTTAAAAAATTTAAAGTCTTTCTTGCTTTAGATAACAAGTATTCAATGTGATAATTCCAGTTTAACTTAGAAGTAATATGAACCCCCAAAAACTTTACCCTTTGTTTATATTCCAAAATATTAGACCCAATATGGAGGGATGGTAAATTGGGTGGATCAGCACCATTGTTGAATAAAACCAGATGAGTTTTCTCAGTTGATAGAGTTAGTCCATTTTCAAACAAGTAGTTATTTAATTTATCTAATTCCATTTGATAAGCTTTTCTATAGTAATTTATATCTCTTTTTGGTGACTTCTTTTTCATGGACACATTCATCCACATGCAAATATCATCTGCATATTGTACTAAGTTGACATTTTTTGACAAACATTGAGGTAGGTCATGAAGTAATATATTAAAAAGATGGGGCGCTATTACCGAGCCTTGTGGAATACCCATTGTAGGCATGCGTGTAGTCGAATAGGAATTTCCCACCTTTGTTTGCATGCTTCTTTTCATCAATAAGTCTTTTATGTAAAAGTAGATGTTCCCAGACAAACCAATTTGTTTCAATTTATATAGTAATTTATGATGCCAAACACGATCATATGCCTTTTTTATATCAAAAAAGGTTGCTAGAATATTCTTTCTGCGAGCAAATTGATGCTTTACCTGTGTAGTCAATTTGACAAGATGATCAATGGTTGACCTACCCTTTCGGAAACCAGCTTGGTTTTTTGGGATCACTTTATTTTTATTACAATAGAATATTAGTCTGTTTAAAACTATCTTTTCCATAAGTTTGCCTACATGCGAA
>JAMYXO010000423.1:10000-15000 GCA_033310375.1 Conus canariensis | reverse complement strand
ACACACACACACACACACACACACACACACACACACACACACACACACACACATATGCGTGCGCGTAAGTGTACAAGCCCATATGCACAGACACACACACACATACACACACATAAGTACACATACATATGCAGATACGTGTATGCAGGAGCATGCTCACACAATCCAATAGACCACGCACACGCACACACACACACACACACACATACACACGCGCGCACACACACACACACACACACACACACACACACACACACACACACACACACACACACAGAGAGAGAAACGCGCGCGCGCATGTGCACAAATATTCACTTACACACCTACTCACCCACCCCCACACATCTACCCCCCCCACACACACACACACACGCGCGCGCGCGCGCGCGCGCAAACGCACATGCACGCGTGCACTGCATACAATGGCACACAGGCATGGGCCCATGACCACACATTCACGCGCACATGTACACCCAACACACTCACATACAACAATGATAATGACACAGCCAATAATAAGCAGGTATACCGAAGTCTAACAAGCGCGTGCGGCTAATGCATAGGTCAGACATCTTTAAAGTCGTGGCCATGAGACTCTCTTCTTAAATCTTCGCATCTTAGTCATTAATTCGTTTATCCATCAGCTTTGAATTATGGGCAGTGTGGTCTCAAAACCTATCAGATGTGGTGTAGCGTATATGGACTAGTCCGCGCGTAGTGACACCTTCTTCCGGAAACTGAAACTGAAACTGAAACTCTCATCTGCATGACTCCGATTTCTCCGTCATCTCTTGAGCTATAATCGAATTTAGGTCGAAGTCCAAACATTAGGCTATGACTCAACAGTTATGAATTCTCTGTTTCACTGAGAACTGCATACAGGGTCTATCAGAATATCAGTCCTCATTGAAAAAGAAAAACCCTTGTACCATCACGTTTTCTCACCCGTCACGTTTTCTCCTGAGAAAACGTGACGTAACAACCCTGTACATGACAATCCAGCCCTTGATATAGAATGTGTCTTACGCTAAGGCAGACGTTGCTGTGCGAGCCAGTCTGCATTACTTACCCTTTTTGAACTCCCAGTTCTTATAGAACAGGGAGTACTTCAGAATGGGCATGAAGAAATGCTCTGTGTGTGTGTGTGTGTGTGTGTGTGTGTGTGCGTGTGTGTGTGTGTGTGTGTGTGTGTGTGTGTGTGTGTGTGTGTGTGTGTGTGTGTGCGTGCGTGCGTGCGTGTGTGTGTGTGTGTGTGTGTGTGTGTGTGTGTGTGTGTGTGTGTGTCCGTCCGTCGTCAAAATATGTTCCGCTCGCTCCAGACAAAACTACTGGGCCGATCTTCCTGAACATTTGTAGGTATGTTCATTATGGGTCACAGATGACGCCCGATGTTTTACTTTAGCGTTATAGCCGTTACTAACGGCTGTAACGGCCTGTAACGGTTTTTCTTCTTTATGGAATATCTCAGAACGTACATGGCTGATCTTTGTGAAAATTAGCCGGTATGTTGATTATGGGTCACGGATGATGCTTGTGTTTTAGTTTACCGTTATAGCCGTTACTAACGGCTGTAACGGCCTGTAACGGTTTTTCTTCTTTATGGAATATATCAGAAGTACTTGGTCGATCTTTCTGAAAATTAGCAGGTATGTTCATTATGGGTCACGGATGATGCCCGATGTTTTAGTTTACCGTTATAGCCGTTACTAACGGCTATAACGGCCCCTAACGGTTTTTCTTCTTTATGGAATATCTCAGAAAGTACTTGGCCGATCTTTGTGAAAATTAGCAGGTATGTTCATTATGGGTCACGGATGATGCCAGATGTTTCAGTTTACCGTCATAGCTGTTACTAACGGCTATAACGGCACATAACGGTTTTGCTCTTTATGGAATATCTCATAAAGTACTTTGTCGATCTTTCTGAAAATTTGTAGGTATGTTCATTATGGGTCACGGGTGATACCCGATGTTTTAATTTACCGTTATAGCCGTTACTAACGGCTATAACGACCCATAACGGTTTTTCTTCTTTAGTTGGAATATCTCAGATAAGTACTTGGCAGATCTTTCTGAACATTTTGTAGGTATGTTCATTATGGGTCCTGGATGATGCCCGATGTTTAAGTTTACACGGTTCTTTTTTATGGACTATCTTAGAACGTATGTGGCCGATATTTCTGAAAATGTGTAGGTATGTTCATTATGGGTCACGGATGATGCCCGATGTTTAAGTTTACCGTTATAGCCGTTACTGACGGCCCATAATGGTTTTCTTCTTTATAGAAAATCTCAGAAAGTACTTGGCCGATCTTTCTGAAAATGTGTAGGTATGTTCATTATAGGTCACAGATGATGGCCGATGTTTACCAGAATAGCCATTAGTAACGGTTACACCAGCCCAAGACAGTTTTTTTCCTCTTTATGGATTATCTCACGCGTATTCAAGATCAACTGGGAGTACGTTTATATGCTTTGCATCTTGTTTTCTCAAAATCCTTGCGCCGCAAGAATGGCGAATGAATGAAAAGCAGTGCGCAGGTCGTGCATATTTCCGCTCTTCGCGTTGGTGATTAGCACTGTATTAATTTATTTATCCCCCAGATCCAAGAACAAAACACTCTTTTTTCATATTAGAAAAAAAATGAACTTTTACATATCACGGCAATTTCAATCTGTTCAAACTGCTGCACTATTACTGATTTGACCTTTCCCCTAGCCTCTAACGCTGACCTGTAGATTCAACACAACAGTCACCACCCCCCCCCACTCCCCCCCTCCCCCCCCCCCCTCTGCAAGTGGTGTCAGGGAGGATAGGGAGGCTGGGGGGGGGGAAGGGAGGTCACTCCTGCAAGGGCAGATTCGACAGTTAAACAGAAGCACAGACTCTTCCAGCTCCTAAGACAGCGTGCTTGCATATTTCGCTGTTTATGTAATGTAATGTAATGTAAAAGGATATTTATAGAGCGCTTTACCTCGCAAGAGCCGAAAGCGCATATTACAGAAAAAAAAAGGTAAAATACTAATTCTGATTCAAAGCACACACACACACACAACACACACACACACACACAACACACACACACACACACACACACACAACACACACACACACACACACACACACACACACACACACACACACACACACACACCACACACACGCACGCACACACGCACACACACACACACACACACACACACACACACACACACACCGCGCACCACACGCGCACACACACACACACACACACACACACACACCACACACACACACACACACACACACACACACGCGAAAAACTCACACACGCAGACATACACACGAGCGCGTCAACACCAGCAAACACGCGCACAGTGATAAGGATATTGTTAATCAGTCCGAGGGAAAAGATGTGTCTTTAGGGAGGTTTTAAAAGTCTCTAAAGAGTCCGTGTTAGACAGAGAAGAAGGCAGACCATTCCACAGAGCAGGTGCCAGGTAAGAGAATGATCGTTGGCCTGAAGTTTTCAGGCGAGGCGTGGGAAGCCGAAGCAGACGAGAATCGGTGGATGAGCGTAAGTTGCGAGACGGGACGTAAAGATGGAGGAGGTCAGAGAGGTAGGAGGGAGCCAGTGGTTTGAAAACCAGGACGAGAAGTCAATGCGAGACTGAATTGGGAGCCAGTGTAAGGATGACAGAATTGGTGATATGTGCTGATATGTACTTAGGGTATTTATACCTCTCTGATTCATTCATGCTGATTATTTTGATTGCAGTTCAAACTTCACCTCGACGACAGAACCAAGAGACTTCGTAAGAATGTGTTTATGCTTTTCTGTTCCTTTTGTTTGAGCTGTTCCTCGCTGTGTGGTATTCTATTCTATTCGTTTATAAAGAATAGCATTGTAATGCATTGGAAATAGGGTCTCACTTTGTTTGCCAGAAAATCAGACGACATAAACGCGAGACCAATAAATACGTATAGACGATGACGTATGACACGATAAACGTCAAAGGAGGACTACTAGGTGTTCCAAGGTGACAGTCCTGATGAAGTCAAGTAAAGACGAAAATTTGGCAGAGAACTGGTGTTTTTTGTTGTGATCAAGTGTATCACTTTGTTTGTTTGTTTCTTTGTTTGTTTGTTTCTCCTCCAGTATCTATTTGTGTATGTCTTTTTTTCCTCTGCTGCTCTGTTTATATACCTCTCTCTCTCTCTCTCTCTCTCTCTCTCTCTCTCTCTCTCTCTCTCTCTGTCTGTTTGTCTGTCTGTCTGTCTGTCTCTCTCTCTCTCTCTCTCTCTCTCTCTCTCTCTCTCTGTCGTCTACCCCCCCATCTCTCTGTGTGTCTGTGTCTGTCTGTCTGTCGGCCTGTCCGTCTGTCGGCCTGTCTGTTTATCTGTCTGGGGCCGGAATAGCTCAGTTGGTAGAGCGCCGGACTCGTGATCCTGAGGTTGCGGGTTCGAATTTCGGTACAGGGGATTTTCCCTCGAGTTAACATTGGTTCTGACTCCATTTCCCATAAAGTCCTTCGAATGAGACTATAAACCGAGGTTCCGGTGTGAACGCACGCACAACATCTTGCACACACATAAAATCCCATCACCAACTGTTGGAAGAGAAGGCCAGTTTGGCCGTTGGTATGGGTGACACGTTACACATAGCATGCACCCTGCGTGAGAAATGGAAAGAATGAAGGAAGTAAGGAAAATGAGTGCACGATATTGACCAGATGACACGGGAAAGGACTGAATGATGCGCCTGCAAAACCAATATGATAAAAAAAAAGAAAAAGTAATGCTTAACACCAATTGTTCCTTCGCGGGTCAAACCGCCCCCACCCCCCCACCCCCACCCCACCCCGCCCCCACCCTAACAGTCCCGTTGATCACTCGTGACACAGGCCCGGAAAACGAGTACGTCAGCTTTCACATCTGCACCCATCAAATGACTTGCTTGTGATGAGCTCATCATCTGTCACCGCCTTGACCTAATGCTTCGGGCCCGGCAGAAGAAAGA
>JAMYXO010000423.1:0-2500 GCA_033310375.1 Conus canariensis | reverse complement strand
TTAATGACTGAGAGCGCTCTTTGAAGAGTCCTGAGGACACAGACCAGATACTGCTTCAACTCTTTGTCAAGATTCTTAAGGACTCGGGCAGATAGTTCAGAGACTCAATGTAAAGACTAGGGATACACGTCGAGCTACATCAAAACGCCAGTAACACCGCGGTCATCTCTGAAATAAAAAACAAGATGCAGAGCATATAAAGGTACTCCCAGTGTATCTTGAATACGCGTGAGATATTCCATGAGAGAAGAAACTGTTTTGGGCCGTTATAGCCATTAGTAACGGCTATTCTGGTAAACATCAGCCATCATCCGTGACCCATAGTGAACATACCTACAAATTTTCCGAAAGATCGGCCAAGTACTTTCTGAGATTTTCCATAAAGAAGAAAAACCGTTATGGGCCGTTATAGCCGTTAGCAACGAACATAACAGTCTACTTTTTGTCAAAATTAACACCTTTTTTACAATCAAGCTTAACATGCAAAAACCTCCAAAAATCGAAGTAATCGTTATTTTAAAAATGGGGGCTTACGTGAAAAATAAGATGTTGAGGAAGGACAAAAGATATTAACTTTCTCTCTCCATAGCATAAAAATCATTATTAAAAAGTGCAAAACTCTTCAACTCTTCACATCTTGGCCACATTACCGATCACTTCACATCTTGGCCACATTACCGATCACCTCTGGGTCTAACTTGAGACCCTATGGCGCCCTAGGGCCCCAAGCCAGACCCGGAGGGTCACGCATAATGTGGCCAAGATGCGAAGAGTTTTGAGAATATGCCTCTAATAGTGGTATTTTCTTATACTTGGTTGTCTACTTTCAATTTGCCTAATTTGGGGCAATTCTCTCACCCCCTTTGTAGTGACTCTTCCTAGGATACACATTGTGGTTTACGGGCGTTTATAGCCGCGCCAGTGACCACATTTGGGTTTACGGGCGTTTATAGCCGCGCCAGTGACCCAGACAGACAAACACAAACGAAAATTGGAAGAGTCACTAGAGGGCAGAGAATAGGGCCAAATTTGGACTTTCAAAATGCCATGACAAACAAGTACTAAACCACCGCAGGCATATTCCCAACTTTACACTTTTAGGATTAATATATATGCTGTACACACTGAAAGCTCTCATAGTTTTATGGTGTTTATGCATAAGTGTGACTGTTGTTAAAATTATTTTTTATTCAAGCAGAATATTTTTTAAAGGTTAACAACAACTGTACGTTAAAGTACTTTTTAGTTACTACTTTGTACAATATTCATATTAAAAGCTTTAGCAAATTAAACACAAAAACACAAACTTTTAATAATCAAATCTCTCTCATTAATCTATAAATAGATAATTAATTCAGGGGAGACAATTACTTTTATGCGTAATTAAAGGGAGACAAATCACTTTCATTATTATTATTATTATTTTCTTATTATGTTTTATTGCTTTAAAAAAATGGATTGCGACGAGCTATTAAAGTGTGAGGAGGCAGTAGACCTCTGTCATAAAGAAAGATTATACTCGCTGGCTGCGTGCGGGAAAACCAGGCAGTATCTAGGCACTGAACTAAGTATCGAACAGATTCAGCAATTGTCTACATCAGACGTTGAGAAGTATTACGCCAGGTACGAAGCACAGCTGGGGTCAAAAATGGTTAGATCAGTGGGGCAGACAATGATTAGTTTATATGCTAAGTTAGTAGGCAAGATAGCGCCGATTGATTCAGAAGAAGATTTAAAATATGACTTAACACAAGATCCGGTTTTAACCAAGTCCCTAGAATCTCTTGCATGTGACATGTATTATAGATTTGGGACGTTGCTATGTCCATTCATCTTGGGATTAATTACTTTCAATCATATTAATTTTAATCATATTAATTTTAATCAGACTAAAAAAAATGAGCGAGCAGAGAAGAATGTCCCACAGGAGCAGAATGCCCCACAAGTGAATTCTCCACAAGTGAATTTACAGGCGAGTGCCCCACAAGTGAATCCGCAACTGAGTGTCCCGCAAGTGAGTGTCCCGCAGGTGAGTAGTGTTACTAAAGCTAAAAGTGCTGGGCGTGTTGAGGCCGGCCGTAAACTAGCTGAATGGAACAGACTGCAAAAAGCAAACCAAGCAGCAAAACAAAAATTATTAGATAGTAATACAACAACAGCACCAGCACCGCTGCCGCCGCCAACAACAACGCAATCAAACTATAAGATGTATTATTATGTGCTGGGGGGCATTGTTGTTGGTGGAGGGCTTTTAGCATACAAGCGCCTAAAGCCATACTTAGCAACAAAGTCACAAATCCCCACAAAAACAGTAAAAGAACCAACTTCTGCAAAAAAAGTTCAACCTCCTGCTGTAGACCCATTTTTAATAAATTAGTTTTTTAAATGTGTTGTTAAGTACTGGCTAAGTACAAGCTAAGTACTGGTTAGGTCAGTTATAACAAGTTAAGTGTAAGTTAAGTGTAAGTAAAGCGCAAGTTAAGTGCAAGTCATGTTAAGT
>JAMYXO010004235.1:0-17887 GCA_033310375.1 Conus canariensis | reverse complement strand
TACTTTATAAATTGAAAGAAATAGGAATTAATGGAAGATGTTTCAAATTTTAAAAAGTTTTTTTATGCAGGACCCCATATGTACAAAAAAGGGGGAAAGTTTCTGTCTTTTCAGAGCTTTGTATCGGAATTCCACAGGGTTCTTTTAAGCCCCCATGTTTTTTAAACATTTTTTTTTTATGACTTCCAAATATTATCAAAAAGTGTGAGTTTAGTACAATATGCTGATGACATTGCTATGTGGATAAATACAAATATCCGAAAGCATACTGGCAAGAGAATTACGAATCATATACAGAAGATATATCAGTTAGAGATAGATAAATTAAACAACTTTATGGAAAATAACGGGCTTATTTCTCAGGTGAAAAAACACAGTTAATGTTTTTTGCCACAAGCACGTTGAAGGGTACAAAGAAATTAATAGCTATCACTGTCAGATCAACGAAATTGCTGTGGCCAAATATTCGCAAGAAGTCTTTCGTCCCTCTAGTCGAAACGAAGTGTTGTGGATTCAAATGTTGATATCCCAAAAGAGAAAACAGCTAGGTTATCTTTGCCCCGTTTCGAAATTACACAAAAGTTTTTTTGAAAAAGAAAATTTTTGATGTCACTTCACTCTCCCTGCCCTTTTGTTCCCCCGGTGCCTCCAGGGAACATAGCAAGCTATCTTTGATGTAGATTACATGTGTCCGGGGAAAAATGATAACATTAACTTTTTAACTTCTAAGTGAGAGAAACTTAGAAAACAAATATTCAAATCATTAAAAATTTTTTTCGGAGGGTTCCGTTTGCCAGTTAAGTGCAGGTTCAGGTTTTTTATTCCGGTTTTAAAAATTTCCCAAAAAAGCATACACCCTTTGGGAAAAGGATTTTCTATTTTCACGGCGAATTGTTTTGCTTTCTTATGGCATTACTCTTTTTTTTTGTGATAGAAATTTTTCTTTTCTGTAACATTTTATTTTGGGGTTTTTTTAAAGGCAGTGTTAGATAGTTTAAAAATTTTGGGGATGTTAAAGCAAGGAAAAGATGTAATTTTGAAATAAAGCATCAAATTTTTTCATTATTTCCCCGGGAATAATTAGTCTTCTGCTGGGTCCCTTACACTGGGTATTTTTGGAATGAAATTGCGAAAAAATAGCCAAGCGGGGTAATGGGCAATGGAAAAAAAAGAAATTTTTGAATTAGTATTTGAATTACATTGTTTTGGAAAGCTGTTTCCGAATAAGAAGTTCAAGAAAATATGAATGGGAACTTTCCCTGACATTTTTTAGTTTAAATTACAAGTCTTTAAACTCTTGGAAGCCCAAATATTCCCAAGTTTAGCGTGTGCATGTTCTAAGCCATTATCTGGTGAACTATACTTTTCCATTGCCCTTTTTTAAAATGCTCTTTTTAAAAGCAAACATTGAAATTTCGAAATCTAAACCGGTTCACGCTATTTCTTTCAGTTGAAAAGGTTGAGGTGCAAAAATTATCCTCAATCTAAATTTTGCATTTTTTTAATTATGATGTGTAGTTTATATTTTAGATTTGTACTTTTCTTGACATTTTTTCTTACCTTTTTCCTCCCCCCTTTTCCCCCCCCTTTTCCCCCCCCCCCCCCCCCCCCCCCCCCCCCCCCCCCTGTAAAGTCTAAATCCCCAAAGTGTGAAAGATATAAATCAACAACAACAACAACAACAAAAACAAAACCCACACAAAACACACACACAACAAACACACACCACACACACACACACACACCACACACACACACCGCACACACCCCACACACCAAAAACCACACATATACGCACACACACACAAAACCACAAACCCCCACACACACCCACATGCACACACAATACCGCGCCCCACACCACAACACACACACACACACACACACACTAACCACCACCCCAACACACACCACACACACACAACACACACACACCACAAGTTTGCAAACAATGAATATACACACTTATACATACACACATAATAATGTGCACATGACACAGAATACACTGAAAAAGACACACACAAGACAAATACACGAGAGCACACACAGTAAAAACCCCATAGAGAGAAAAATAATTTCACACATAACCAGTAAAAAACAGGGAATATGACAGTAGATAGATAGTAGATAGATAGATAGTAGATGATAGTTAGATGAAGATAATAGATGATGGGTTAGGTAGACAGACAGACAGACAGAAGACAGACAGACAGACAGAGACAGAGAGGGGGAGGGGGGGAGAGAGAGGGGGAGAGAGGGGAGAGAGGGGGGAAGAAAAGACAAGACGGACAAGACAAGACAAGACAAAATTTTTTATTTACGAGGAAATAGATAAGCATGGCGTGTTTTTTACACCCAGTCCTCGCCCTGAGTAGGGACTACAATATCAGGAAATGAAATCTTAAAAAAGCAAAAAAGAAAACAAAGCGGTCATGAAATCTAATGGAACATAAAATGGAAATAGAAGAAAAATGAAAAAAAAAATAATAATAAACAAAAAAAAAAGTAAAAATAACAAAAATTAAAGGGGGAAGGAGAGAGGGGGGGTGGGGGGTGGGCTGAGCAGGGGAATATAGGGAAAAGACTACAACGACAAAAATTAGCATTATTAAAAACAGACGAAAAATAAATAAAAAGTACGTACATAATTTGGAACACACCATCACGCACACATGCCGCACAGAGAGAGAGAGCGAAGGGAGAAGAAGGGGAGAGAAGAGAGAGAGAGAGAAGGAAACAACATGCAATCATTTTCCGAGCATAAAAATATGTAGAAGGTATTTGGGAAAGTGGGGAATTTGAGGGGCGGGGGGAGGGGGGGGGGCAAAAGAGAGAGAGAGAGAGAGGAGAGAGGAGAGAGAGAGAGAGAAAGGGGGGGGGGGGGAACCCTTTCATAGAAAAGATCATGAAAAAAAGACAAACACATTCAAAATATGTGCAATAAAAAGGAAAGAGCTGATAAAAAATAAAAAAACAATAATATAAAAAAAATTTATGAGCAAAATAAGATAAGAAGATGGGACAAGGAGAGCAGTCTTTGAAGGCGCTTGTGAAAGGGAGAGAGAGAGAAGGAGAAGAGAAGAGAGAAAAGGAGAGAGAGAGAGAGAGAGACAACAGAAGGGACAGAAGAAGACGACAGGGGGAGAGAGAGAGGACGCGGAGCAAAAGGAGTGCAGGGAAGGGCGATGGGGAGGAGGGAAAAAGGGAGGCGAGATGGGTGGGGGGAAAGAGCTTTTTTAGAACAATCTACCAATCACAAAACACCAAAGATGAAAGAAAATCGATTTTAAAAGCACCAGGGAAAAAAAAGGCACAAAGGGGGGGGGGGGGGGGGGGGGGGGGGGGGGGGGGGGGGGGGGGGTTTTGGGGGGGGCAATAGTGAAAACCCGTCACCACGGGTAGGGGGGGGGTGCATGAGGAAATATATTAAGTCATTCCAGGGAATATGTGAGAGGGGAGGAGGAAAAGGGAGAGGAGAGAGAGAGGAGAGAGAGTAGAGAGAGAGAGAGAGGGGGAGAAAATAAAAGCATAACGACATAATGACAAGAGGGAAGAGGAAAGGAAACACAACACACACCACACCCCACACACACACCCACACACACACACAATACACACAGGGCGCGCGGGCACACGCCCGCACACATACGCCGCAACTCATACACACACAACTCACATAAGACATACTTACTAAACCAAAATAACATGTGCATTTCAAATAAAAAACACTTTTAAAAAAAGGGTTCATACATAAGGCAAAGAGGTGGTGGGTGGGGGGGATTTAGGGGAGCATGCAAAACTGGCCCTTTAGTTGGGTTTGAAAAAATGGTGTTTAAAGGTTGATATGCATTGGTGTTGTTTGGTTTGATTCAGGAGCAAAGTTCCTTGACGGAAGTGAATATTTAAAATGGATTTGAAAAAAAGTCAATTCTGGGGGGAACAGGGACATGAATTTTGGGGGTGGACCTTGGGGAAATTTAAATTGAGAATCTGTAAACTAACGTGGGGGGTGTTTCCCAAGACAAAACCCCTGTGCTTTTTGACCCTTTTGTTGTATTCAATTTAAACTTAAGGGGGAAACCTAATTTTTCATAGTCTGGCCCCAGAAAACTACTGGTTTTTAGGGGACTTTTTGAGTGCTCGCTTGTGAGGCTTTAAGGGTTTTTGAGGGTGTTAGCATAGCAGTCCCATAGAGTAGATCCATAGTCTTGTGTGATTGAATTTGAGACGGGAAAAGGTTGCGTGAACAGGTCGGGGAAAACGTTTTGTTTTTGGGAGGTTGAAAAACTTTCTGTGATTTTTTTTTGACGTGAGGTTATGTGAGCTTGCCAACTATTGTGTTATCAATGTTTTTCCTAGCACTTTGAGGTATGTTATGTTCAACGGGGTTCTTTTTTAAAAGAGGCGGGAGGAAACTTAAGGGAGATTTTGCCTTTTTTGTCTGGTTGTGAAAGCATTGTTTATTTTTTTTGGGGTGAAGGGACATGGGGTTAGTTCAGTCCTTTTGAGAGGTCATTGCCTTTTTTTGTAAAGTTTGTGCAAAAAACAGAAACATCAAATGTTTTTGTGTGAAATTTTTTGTTTTAAACAGAAAAGAGTTCACGGTGGATGTGATTGGGGAGGTAATCTTTAATGTAATTGTAAACATAAGGGCCCCAGGATAGAGCCTTGTGGGAGCCATGGGAAATTTTTTTTTGAAATGAAAGAGATTTGTATTGTTTTTCCCACACTTTGTTCCCTATTTGGGATATGTTTGGGAAAAAGGGAAAAGGAGTTTTTTGGATAAGCCATAAATTTCTTTTTTCAAGAAGAAGGTTTGGTCCATCACATCAAATGCTTTTTTTGAAATCGTAAATAGGACCCACAAAAATTTTTTTGTTTTTAAATGTATTTGCAGCCTCAACTAATTTGTTTAGGGCTGTGTGGCATGAAGGTTGTGTCAAAACCCGGACTGTCTTGGATGAACAAGTTATGATTAAGGTGGTTAATGTGTTTTGTTCATGTGTTTTTCCAAAGGTTTTTGGACACAGGGGAAATGATTGGATTGGCCCTTGTTAGCGGGGTCGGGTTTGTCACCTGCCTTGAGATAGGAAGGACTTTTTTTTTTTTTTTTTAACTATCCAAAAAAGATTTTTGTTTGCAAAAATTTGGAGAGATTTAAAGTATCGAATTGTGGAGCTGATAGTTTGGGATTTTCCCGTTTAGGCCTTTCTCCCCCCGCAGTTCCTGAGTTTTAGGTGCGTTAGGTAGTGATAAACTTCAAGATGTTTTTGGTGGAATAGAAGTTCAGCGTGATTTTTTTATCTTGGAAATTTGTTTCGTTCTGAAGATCGTTTGATTTGGAAGAATCTGTCGTGAAATTTTATTAGCTATTTGCAAAATTTGGTTTTTACTGTTCGACAGAGATGTTTTTTAATTACAGTTGATTTTGAAGAATTTTGATTGTTTGAAAGCTTTTTAATGTCCCCATCCCAATTTTTGGGGTTTGGTTTGATGATATTGTTCTCGATAATATTTCTTTTTTTCTCTGCGTTTCTGTAAATTTTATTGCATTTCTCATTTTTTCTAGTTCCCTTTATACCATGTTGTTTAAGCGTCTCAAAGGGTTTAACCTCCCCCCTTGTAACCTTTGGACCCCCGGTTTGGTTTTGCCGTACTCTAACGTTTGTCGGGGGGCGTGTTTATTAATATCTCTGAAAATGTTTTGATCCAAAATTCAAAGCAAGATCTGGATCAGTTATGTGGAAAATGAAGATAGATTTGAGTTAAGTAAAGTCATGCAAAAAGTCTTGGTTGTTAAAAGTTTGTAAAGAAACGTACTATTGTCTTGGCCCCTTTTTGGGGGAATTTTTTACTCCTTTTTTGGGCATTAACAAATTACGTAATGGTCACACATTTTAGAAAGGGACGCGGCTTCTGCTTGTTACAAAAAAGGTAAAAAAATTTTCAAAAAAAAGGGTAATAAAATTTTGGGTCTATGAAAATTTATCGTATAGTCTTCAAACGAGCACGCATCACCTCCCAATGTGCACTTTTGTTCTGTCCTTTTAAACACGAGTGGCGTACTTCGTTTTCGACGCCCCATTTTTTTGTTTGTATACAACACTCCCCAGTGTCGACATTTTGCCCTGTCTTTTTAACCACTGAGGGGCAGCACTTCGATGTCGACGCACCGTTTTTGTTTGTATACAACACTCCCGTGTCAGACATTTTCCCCTGTCTTTTTTAACCACTGAGGGGCAGATTTCGAGTCGACGCACCAGTTTTTGTTTGTATCAACACCCCCTTGTCAGCACATTTTCCCCGTCTTTTTAACCATTTGAGTGCAGCACTTCGATGTCGACGCACAGTTTTTGTTTGTATAAAAAACCCCCCAGTGTCAGCACATTTTTTGCCCTGTCTTTTTAACCACTGAGGGGCAGCACTTCGAGTCGACGCACCGTTTTTTTTTTGTCCCAACCCCACAAAACGACTCCTTGAGATCAGAGAAATAAACTTTTTAAAATAGTACAACAATCTGACAGGCCCCCGACAGACTGCAGCGGCCAGAAAAGGGAAAACGAACAAACAAAAAAACAAATACACAAAATTTTTATACATACACACACATCGCGAGGACGCGCGCCCACAACTCACACACACGATACCCACGCACGCAAACGGCACGCAGCACGCAGCAAGCCGACGCACGCACGCACACACCACACACCCCAAACACACACACCAAACACACACACGTGTGGGGACTACACACGCATGTAAAAAATATTAATGTCGCTCATAACAATAGATATGCGCTCATACATAGCACATGGTGAGAAAATTAATAGCATTGCAACTACATATGTGTATGAAGTGGTCAAACATATGCACGCTCACAACCATTAGATGCGCCCAAAAACCTATGTGATAAAAGTGGTAAAAACATATGCACGCTCACAACCATTGAGCGCACAATAATAGCAATGGTATGAAATAGCATATCGCATACATATATGTGTATGAAGTGGATATAAACAAGCCAGAGGGTGATTTAGCAATGATTAAATTTAAGGAGCATACAGCGACATTTTAAATTTTAAATTAAAAGGGACATGGGGAGAGGAGGGGTTGGTGTTGCTGGACAGGAATGAGCAGTCATTGTGTTCGAAACCCCTGAACGCAAAGGGATGTAGTGGGTGGGGGGTTGACTGACTGCTGGGGATGTTGTGTGGGGGGGGGTTGGAAGTGAAAGTGTTGGGGGGGTGGCGGAGTGTTGTGTTGTGAATGTAAGGGGGGCATTGTTTGGAGTTGGTGGATTGAAAGGGGGTTTTTGAGGGTGGTATTTGCTGGGCTGGGAAATTGTCCCAAAGATGTGTTGTGAGGTTGCAGCTGAAATGTTTTGGGGGGTGGGTGGTTGGTTGTGCTATGTGGGGTTTGGACATGGAAGGGGGTGATGTGCTTGTGGGGGGAGGGGCAGGTCACTTTCTTATCTTTACATTGCTGTTTTTTATTTCTAACCTGGGGAAGAAAAGGAATACATGGGGAGGGGATTGTAGAAGGGGTTTGCTTTGTAGGGCGTTGATGCAAACTTGTATATTAATACACGGAAGGTTGGGATTATGGGAGTGTTCGCTGGGAAAATCATTTCTGTTTAACTAGGTGGACTGTTAGTGTCCTGGGGTCTTGTGTTGGAAAACTTTCCCCTTCTTGTTTTTGTGGGTGGGCTGATGTTTGGAGGTTTGGGGTCTTGGGTTATTAGGGGACAGATGTTGGAGGCAAGGACTTTGCCCCATGTGAACTGGGTGTAGTTGTCTCGGTACATGGCTTTCTTTGGGCCCCAGTTTGGCGAGGAAGGGGGGGTTTTTATTAAGTAATGTTTCCCCTCTTGAGGCAGGAGAGGCGAAGTTTGGCCGGGGATCGGACGCCATGTCCTTAAGGGGGTTTGTTGACCAAGGGGGGGAAGAATGGAGGGGGCCGCGTGAAACCCTGGGGAACGCTTCCCTGAGTGGGTGGTTTAAATTAAACCCAGTCTGCTACACCCCACTGGCCTTTGTCCAAATACAAAGAGAGAGAGAGAGAGAAAAAGAGGAGAGAGAGACGAGAGAGAGGGAGGACCCACACACGGTGCCCACACACAATGAGTAATGCCCCAACAATTTTGTACACTTCTTTTTCTTCAAAACGAAGTGTGCGTCGGGAGCATGCGCCAGAATAATCACTTTCATCATGTTAAAGATTCTTTTTTCTCCTATTTTTTAGCTTTGGGAAACAGGACATCACAACCCCAATGACTGTACGATTCCTCTACATGTTCCTTTTCCCCACTTACTTTTCTGTGGGAAATGTTGTGGGTATTTGAAGCGTTGATCCCCCCTTTCGCACACCCCTCTGTCAAGCCCAGATCTTTGAAAACTGTTCGCTTTTGTTTTCAAAATAGTGCCGGAGCAGCATGCTTTTCGCCCTTGTTTTCTTGACCAGCCCAAAAAGGGGCATTTAAATTCGGGTGGTTGCACGTCGTCTGTTTGCGTTTTAAAAATGCGTCCCCCTTATCAAATTTTTCCTTCAAATTTCCCCCTATTTTTCAAAAATCACACAACTGTTGTTTTAAAAATTTCCCAAAAATCAAGGGCAAACTGCTTTTTCTTGTTTTTTTCTTCAACTTTTTTTGATTAAATTATTTTTCTTTTCATACAGGTCACACTTTGTGCGCCATTGTTTTGTAAAAGGGGAAAACTTGGGACCAGGCCCAAAGAAAACGTTTACTGTAAGCGGGTTGTTTACTTTCCGGCGTTTACTATTTGCGGAGTTCATTAACTGCAGGTAAAAAGGGAATTTAACTTCATAAAAAAGTTTACTATGCCGGCGGTGGGAAGCTTCAGGGACTTGAAAAGGGTTTACAAAAAGGGGACGTTTATTATTTCCGTGTTTACTATTTCCGGCTAAAATTAACAGAGACTAAGAAGTTTGGGCCCGGGCCCGGGGAAAAAGTTTATTATGGGCAATTGTTTACTTTTTCCGGGCGTTTACTGTTCGGATTCACATTTTGTTGAGTTGGTGGAAGGGGGGGGGAGGAGGGAGAATGGTTGATTTTTTCTTGTTTTGTTTTTGCTTTTTTTGGAGGTGTGTGTGTGTGTGTTATTTGTAGTGTGTGTGTGTGTGTGTGTTGTGTGTGTGTGTGTGTGTGTGTTTTGTGTGTGTGTGTGTGTGTTTTTTCTTCATTATTTATTTCAATGTAGTATTTTTTTTACTGTCATTTTAAATTTTGTTTTTATTTTTTCCCCATTTTTTTCATCTTTTTTCATGTAATGTTGTTGTTTATTGGTTGTGTGTTTTTTTTCTTTATCGTAGATCTGTTTGTTGTATTTTTTTTTTTTGTTAGGGGCCTGTTGTCTTTTGTCTGCTATCTGTCCAGGTTTTTTGGCGATATTGTACTATTGTTTCTGTTTTGTTGTTTTTGCTTTTTGTGTTTTTGTTGTTGCTTGCATATTTTTCTGATTTGCTCGCGGGGGTGTGTGGTGTATAACGCGCGTGCGTGCGTTTCTAACGGCGCGCACACAGCGTGTGTTTGGTGTGTGTGTGTGTATGTGTGTGTGTGTGGTGTGTGTGTGTGTTGGTGTGTGTAAATGTGTCGTGGCGTTCTGTGTGTAGTGTTTGTAGTGGGCAAGTGGTCCATTGTTTATGCTTGTTGGCAAAATAATAAACCCTTTTAAAAACCTGTGCTTTTGAAAACAGAGAGAGAGAGAGAGAGGAGGAGAGGAGAGAGAGAGAGGAGAGAGAGAGGTCACTTTCCAACACAGTATTTTTCATGCAAATGCAGGTAAAGTTTTAAATTTCATGCATGGCACAAATTCAAAGGCACATTACATGCTGACACAATAAAAGCACATTACATGCTGACACAATACAAAGCATATTACAGCATAAAAAACAAAACAAAACACTTACAAGCAGGGCACAATGCAAAAGGCACATTACATTCATGGCACAATACAAAGGCACACCACATAGCCAATAAAAGGACGTTTCATTTTCATGGCCCATACAAAAGGACGTTACATGCAGGCACCTACAAAGGACTTACATGCATGACGCAATAAAAAGGGAATTACATCTGGGCACAATACAAAGAGAACACATGATGGCCCCCTACAAAGGCACGTTACATCATGGGACCTCAAAGGCACGTTTTCATGCTGACACAAAACAAAGGCACGTTTTCATGCATGGCCCATACAAAGGCACGTTACATGCATGACCCATACAAAGGCACGTTACATGCATGACACAATACAAAGGACGTTACATGATGGCCCATACAAAAGGCCGTTACATCATGAACAATACAAAGGCATGGTACATTTTATGACCAATACAAAGGCACACTACACATGACACAAAACAAAGGCATGTTACATTCATGAAAAAATACAAAGGACGTTACATGCAGACACAAAACAAAGGCACTTAATGATGGCCCCAACAAAGGCACGTTACATGCATGAAAAATACAAAGGCATGTTCATTCATGACACAATACAAAGGCAAACAATGACACATACAAAGGGACTTACATGCATGACCAATACAAAAGGCACGTTACATGCTTACAAACAAAGACACGTTAATGCATACACAATACAAAGGCACACTACACATGACACAATACAAAGGCACGTTACATACATGACACCATACAAAGGCACACTACACTGACAAAGATAGAAACGACACAGTGTAGGGAAAAAAAATAGCATTGGACAAAATACCATGTAGGACAAAGACACATGAAAAAGAACAGAGACCATAACATTACACAAAGACACATACCATGTGGCACAATGACTTGGTAAAAGAAAAAAAAATACAAACAACCGAAAGCCATATTGACCTTTTTAAAAAACCTTGTCTGATCTTTTTAAAAAACCTTTGGGGCCCTTTTTAAAACCTTAAATTTTCCTTTTCAAGATAAACTGACCTTTTAAAAAAACTTTCTGACCTTTTAAAGACCTTATCGACCTTTTAAAGCCTTTATGACCTTTCTAAAAACCTAATCGGCCTTGCAAAGACCTTTTTGACATTTTAAGACCTTATTGACCTTACCCGACCTAAAGAAACAAAAAGTTCCGGCGTCGTTTTCCACACAGCACGGTGGTGATTCCCCACTATTGACATCACAGTAATTTTGTCAAACAATTTCATCAAACTAACGCATGCTAAAGTGACATCTACCAACATACGTAACACACCGGTCCCAAAGACTTAAAACCTTATCTAACCATCGTTCCCCAAAAAATTTTTTAAGCAACATTACGTTGCTTTAAAACTAAAAGAATAATTATTTCGTCGAATCAATATCATTATTATTAGTGTTTAAAATCAGTACTGTTATCATTGCATTTTGTTACTGATTTTTTTAAACCTACTGGCATGCGCCTGATGGATCCCCCATGACCCCTCGAGGGGATGTTTGAACCTCCTATTACTAATCACACAGGGACCTATCCTCCCCCTTTACGTCTATGTTCCCTATTTATGACTGATGTATTTATTTGTCCTTCGTTGTATGTATCCCCCTGTAAATTTTTGTTCTGTTTCTTCCCTTTTTTTCTTTTTTTCTTTTCCTGTCTGTTGTCTGTCTTTCCTTCTCTTTCTTTCTTTTCTTTTCTTTCTTTTTTTCTTTTTTTTTCTTTTTTCTTTCTTTTTTTTTTCTTTCTTTCTTTCTTTTCTTTCTTTCTTTCTTTCTTTTTTCTTTTTTTTTTCTTTTTCTTTCTTTTTTTCCTTTCTTTTTTTCTTTTTTCTTTTTTTCTTTTCTTCTTTTCTTTTTTTTTTTTTTTTTTTCTTTTTTTTTTCCTTTTTTTCTGTCCCCTTTTGTTTTTTTTCCATTTCTTTCTCTCTTTCTTTTCTGCTTTCTTTCTTCTTAATGCCGTTTCGCGGACCCTTTTCTTGGCATGCGCACTGATGGACGTACTGGATCCCCAAAAGAGGGATTCACCCTCATATTTATACTCACCACCTCCTTTCTTTTTTTTTTTCTCCCTATCTGTCTTCTTTTTCTATTTCTTTCTTCTTTCTTTTTCTTTTTCTTCCTTTTCGTTTTTGTCTTTTAATTTCCTTTTCTTTTCTGCCTTTCGTTTTTTTTTCCTTTTTTCTTCCTTTTTTTCTTTCTGTCCTTTCCTTTCCTTTCTTCTTTTTTTTTCTTTCTTCCTTTTTTTCTTGTTTTTTTCTATCTTAATCCCTGATAGCGTAACTATATACACACCCCACACACTCACACACACACACCAAAAACACCACACACCACACACACACACACTCACACACCGCCGCGGCAAACCCCACACAACACCACACCTCTTTCTTCTCTCTTCTCTCTTCCTCTTCTCACCACACACACACACACCACACACACGAGCGCGCGCGGCGCGTGGCGCAGAGGCAGAGAGAGGAGAGAGGAGAGAGAGAGAGGAGAGAGAGAGAGGAAAAAAAGAAAAATGCAAAAAAGAAAGGAAAAATAGACAAAGAAAGAACATAAAAGGGGCCCCTGCGTGTCTCCTGTTTTCGGCCAGTTGTGTGTTCCTTTTTTTTGTGTCAGTGGGTTTTGGAAAAAAAGAAAGAAAGAAAGAAAGAAAGAAAGGAAAAAGAAAAAAAAGAGAAAAAAGAAAGGAAGGAGAAAGAAAAAAAGGGAAAGGGAAAGGGAAAGGGAAAAAAGAAAGAATAAAGAAAGAAAGGATATGGTCTCCCTTTATGAGCGTTCTCCTTTATGTTTGTTTTTCGGCGTAAAACTTTGCTAGCAGTGGCCGCGTCCTCCCAATTGTTCGGGGACAACACAGTGTGCTGCACTGCCTCCCGTTTATCTCGTCTGGCCTAATGGCAGACTTCACCAAACACGAAGTCTTTTTCCGCTGGTTTCGCCCCGAGTTTTCTTTTCCACGGGGGGAGGACGACGACTGTTCTGTATAGAAAAACACCTCGGTCCAATGGGAACAGGGGACCTCAAACTCTCGCCCCCTCCGTCGGCAAAGAGCAATTTTTCTCGGTGAGAAGTGTTTGTTGTTGGGTTTTTTTTTGTGGGGAAAGGGGAAGTTAATGCAGGTACAGCTTTCCCCCGAACACGTGCATGCACGCGCGAATGCTTTCGCGCCAGAATGTTTGTTCTGTGTGTGTATGCGCTGCGTAGCTGCATTTGTTTGTGCCCGGGCTGTTCGTCGGAACCTACAACTTGATTTTTTTTTGTAATTATTTCCTTGGGAAATGAAGGGGTGGATTTACTTCACAACGGGGCAAAAGTTTTGGGACTGTTTTTTAATTATTGTCTGCCGTTCCGCCTGTTTCGATTTTCTTTTAATTAGAAACCAAAAATTTAAACAGAAGAAGTAAATCACTACATTTGAAGCAAAAAACATGAACTACGACGAAAAATACCATTTAAAAAAAAAAACAAAGAAAGCAAATAAAAAAGAAAGGTTTAGCAGACTGAAATATAATCTATGGCTCTTTAAATTAAAAAAGGTTCGCCAGCGTGTTTGCGGTTGTTACAGTACTTCATAATATTTCAAAAAATATGCAAAATATTTTATACATAATATAAAATTATAAAATATGATTTTCGGATCCACTTCCCTACAAATTTGACAGACAAATAATGTTGCCTAGAAAACCAGCCCAGATACTGGGGAAGAAATGTTGAATGCTATGGCAAGTATTTTAGTGGAAAGAAAAAAAAAAAAAAACTTTTTTGTGTAAGACTCATCTGAACGAGCAGCAGTAACTGCTCAGCAATAAGACTGGAAGACCAAGGCCAGGATTTAAAACCCCAGTGCCCAAAGGGCATCCACGTGTTTGGGTTGGGTGAGGAATTGCACAGGCCCCGATGTCAGGCGCCCCGAAACTCAACCTGCCACAGCAAAAGAAAAGAAAATTGGGAGAAAAATGGATGCAAAAAATCGTTTCCCAAAAACTCGATGCATGATAGGGGAAAAACACCCCGGAACAAAACAGCCCCATATGGGGGCATGTGTATGCCCCATGTAAAACCCTATGGGGCAAAAAATACCCAAAGAGAAAAAACCCCAAAAAAATCAAAGCCAAGAAAAAATGGCAAGATCAGGGGCCAAAAAAAAAACTCAAGATGCAAATGAAGACCGCATGCCAGCTGAAAAAACAAAGGGTGGAAAGACCTGAAAAAAAAACCCAGTGCCCCAAGCAAAGCGGAATCGAAGAGGGAAAAGGGAGAAAGAAGACGCCAAAAAGGCTTCTTCAACCCCTTCCAGTTTGCCGAACACTTTTAGAGCCCCAAAAAATCTGGGACCCTAAGTGTGGACAAAGGAGTTCTTGAGCAGATCTGAGGAAAAACTTGACCACAGAGCAAAGCACCACTCGACATTAAGGGCTGGTGTGGGCCCAAACCCAAACCCCGAGGAACAGTTCAATGGCAAGCCCCCAACGTTGGCGGAAAAAAAGAAAGGGGGTCGACAAAGCCAGAGCCCAAAACATCACCAGGGCCAAACGGGAAAAAAAATTACCAGCTTTACAGAAATGTCCCCAAAGGGGCTGGAGTGGCTCCACAGGTGCTGCGATCGGCTTGGAAAACCAGAAGTAGCGGCCGTGGATGACGGAGATTGTTTGGGGCATCCCCAAAGAGCAAAAATCAAGGAATTGCCCGTTCGGCCAATTCATACTGAACGTCGAAGGGAAAATCTTTTTTCTGTATGGCAGCAAGGTGACCCAAATACCCGATGGAAAACAAGTACTTGGGTGTCAGTCCCGAAAAGGGGGCTCCCCCGCGTGGCTGGGTGGTAAACACGCCACAAGAGGGGGCGCAATCCAAAAACAAAAACAGAAAAGAGAGACCTGGACTATGTGGCTTGATTGGAAAAAACCTATGGATTGTGCCCCAGAATGATCGTTTTGGCCCTTTTGGATGTACCATGTGCCCCAAAAAACATCCGCGACATGTCCAAAAAAGTCTTCAATGGGTTCTCAAAGCGGTTTACCCCAAGGGTACACAACAGACTGGATCAACTTGGGGGGGTAATTGAAGGGCTGTGCAATTTCCCCAAAAATGTTCGTGTGGCAATGGAATCTTTGAAAACACAACAAACAACGCGAGACAAACGACCTTGGCGATGGATACAAGTGCCTTCCCCCAAGGCCCTTATGGATGACATACGTGATTTATCCAGAGAAGACGAACACGCTTTGTGGGAGGCGGACGACATAGTTATCATCCCGAAAAAAGTTAAACCAAAGAAATCACGGAGCTCTCACTGAGGAAGGAAAAATGGCCGGGTCTGGTCCAACCAAAAAAAACCCCTCAAGACCCCGGAAGATGGATGGATACCTGAAAGACACACAAAGAGCAAAAGAAACCCCAAACGAGGCGGAGAAGGCTTGGAGACCATTGACCAGTGTGGGTCCCTGGCAAATCAAGGTTTTTGTCTGCAGTTATGTGTACAAAACTGCTAGGCCTCTGTGATAACGACATCTGCACCACATAGTGGAGGCAATGGAAAACCCAAAAATAAAAAGTTCACAAGGAAAGGTTTTTGTCCCCCTGTCTGTGCTAGCGCTGTATTCGCCCAAAGTGAAAAAACCCCTGCCATCCTGGGGAATACAAAGCAGGAAGATCAACTTCAAAAGCAGTGGAGGATCGGAGCAAGGGGGGTGAAGCAATTAAGCCCCCGCTAAGCAGGGCAAAAAAATGGAAAATTCAAGACGATGGATTCTGCAAAAAAAAAGTTCAAGATCAGAGAAATAAAGGGCACACAAACCAACAGAAAGGGGGTGGGGGTGACCCGGGGAAAGGTGGTCAAAAGGGCCCAAAAGGAAAAACCAAAAGAGACATATGATTCAGGGGATGAGAAAAGAAAAAGACCAAAAAAAGACTCCAAAAAGCAGTCCCCAGAGCCGCCAAGGGGAATGGAAAGTGGGGAAGACTCCAAAGAAGTCTCCTTGGAATGAATTTGGCACATGGCCCTTCGGATCAGCTTCATTTCAGATCTGCTTGACCTTCTGCCCTCAAAAGCAAACCTGGGAAGTGGGGGAAAAAAAGACATCCTGATGCCCCCTTGCCATGAAAAACAAACATGGAAATGTCCCAACTAGTAAATACCCCGGGTCAAGGGAAGGGAACATGGGCCAAAAACCCAAATCTAAAGAAATTGTACAAATATCTGAGTGTCCAAAAACCACAAAAGGGAAAAAACAGGACTCCAAAAGCACCCCCAACTTTTCCAAAGGCAGGAGGCGCAAATTTTGGCCCAAAACAACATGCCCTCGAAAATGCAGCCCGAGTTGCTGGAGGGGAGATACGGGAGTGCACTGCAACCTCCCAGAAAGGGAAATTCACCCAAGATCATCAGCAAGAGTGGCAGAGACCGACATATAGTCCACTCTAAATCAACCCAAGCAGCTATCATGTCAGTCACGGTGCCCTATGAGAACGAAAGGAGGCAGCTCAAATCTACAAGACTGAAAAGTATGCTGATCTGGCAAACAGCCGAGGAGGAAAAGGTATCAGGTCAAAGTCTCCCTGCAAAATTGGGCTAGGGGGGTTGTGGACTCTGCATACCCCATAAACAGCCTCAGTTGCAGGGAGGAAAAAACCAGGCCCTGAAAAGCAATGCGGGGGCAAAAGAGGTGTTCCCCAAGTGGTTGGGCAAAGGGGGAACAAAAGGAACTTAAAGGCTTTAATTTTCCCCCAATATCAGGGGCCCGTGGCTCAGTGGTTTAAAGCGAGTCATTTGTGGAAATGAGCATGTCCAGGGGTCATGGGTTGAATCCCAGCCGGGGGCGTCCCCCGATGGGAAAAAAGGGGCGAGAGGGACATCGGAGTCATGAACCGGGGGGGGCCAACCCCCTGAGTTCAGGGGAAAAAGGGCCCCAAACCTTTCTTGAAGGGGGGTTCTCTTTTAGGATCTCTGCTGCCCGCTCCATAGTTTCTTTCTACAGGAAATTTTTTGTTATAAAAAAAGTTGTGAATGCTGGTGCCGGAGTGACTTAAAAAAGTTAAAACTCCCCAAAAATATTTATGTGCTCTAATTGTACCGCCCCATGGTGTTGGGGGCTCTTTTTAATGTGAAACTGTAATTGAATACACGGAAAATTAAAATTTTGTTTAAGATCAAAATACGTCCCAAGTTTATTGTGTTCTAGGAACTTTTTCTGAAATGTGTTCGGGGGATTCAATATTGTTTATGTCCTTGTGAATCTGCGTTCTTTTGATGTTCACGTAATATATTTTGCTTTTGTGTTGAGACCCTGTTTCTTTTCATCGTTGTGTTTGTGAAGGGGTGTTTACCCTGTGGGGGGGACCTTGGTTATCCTTCTTCTCTTATTTAGTGGAAATTGGATGGTACTTGGAACCCAGTGCTTAATTGTAAATTGAGAATGTGGCGGCGCCGGCGAGCTGTGGTTTATTAAATAGAGATGATCGCTGTTATATATGATTGAATTTTCTTATGTATTGATGTCTTAAATTTATGTGCATTGACTGTATTTTTATGAGTGGCAGTGTTGTTTTGTAACAAAATTCATTTGATGGTTAGGAGCTATAAAAAAGAAGAAAAAACTAACCCCGTGTGTTTCCTGGATCCATGTTCGTATGGTGTGGTGTGTGTAGGGGGAAAAATGTACACGCATCCAAACTTTGAGGCGGGTAACAAAAAAAACGCACCGCACACCCCCCCAACACTGTCCTTTTTGCCCCCAATTCTGAAAAATCGAATTCATTTTATATTGGGTTTGTTTTTATAAAAGTAACAGAAATGTGTTCCCAAACCCAAAATTTTTCCCACCCAAAAACTTTTTAAATGAAGCCTTTTGCTTTCTGAAAAAATTTTATCCCTTTGCCTGTATTTCCCAAAGAATTTTTACTTTCAGAAATCAAAGTATATATGAATGT
>JAMYXO010004234.1:0-12500 GCA_033310375.1 Conus canariensis | reverse complement strand
CCACTGTTTAGACAGATGGATAGAGGCTAACAAGGAGACGAATTAGAACTTTTCTCTTTCGAATCACCTGCGAGGAGATTTGAATATTCGGAGAGCAAACCTTTTTTCAATGCCCTATGCAGTACTATCCGGACCGCAGTCTGCTTATAGTTTTGGCCATATCTTTTCTTAATGTATTAGTATTCGATTATAGTGCGGTTTTTTGACGCGAAATGTGTCAGTTGGCGGCAGGCATTCACTGTTCGGTATTGCTATTCCGGATTAAAAGGGTTGTCTGTATATATAAAGTGTCTTGTTGTTGCCCGATCCGAAAGGATAATAATTCGTCCTTTTTCGATGTCCTCACGCCCGGCAATTTAAGTTTACATTCTGGACTAGGTTACATTTTCTAGATTGAGGGAATTAGCGTGGTGAACTAGCTCTTTTCCAAGGTTACCCACGCACTCTTACTTTGTCTTTTTGGCAAACAGACATAGACCTTTACGTGGTTCGCAAGGCCATTGTCGGTCTGGCCAATTTCCGTCAGTGTACCTCAATACTCATCCATCCGGAGAAGACTTTTTCCTTTCACTCGCTCCCGGGCGTGCACCCCAGTGATGACAATACTAACACCGCCGTATGACCCTAGTGGTCACTCGCAGTGCCCCCCCAAAGCATGGACAAGGGTCGAGGTTTCACATAACAGCTAACACAGTTCGTCCGCTGTCCAAACAATGCCGTTTTTTGCTCCATTTTTGTATGTAGGGCAAATTCACATTTGATACGGGTAATGTCCTTTCAAATGGGAAAACAAGTGGCAGCAAATAGACTGGATTTATATCCACTACATGTGAAGATATGGTCTCTGTTTTGGCACCAGATTCAAGGGGGGGTCTATTGATGGTATTCTTTTGGAGACGGATTTGTGCCATTAAATGGTTTTACCTAAGGCTTCTGTTTGCGAAGTATACAGGTTAGACACCACAAGATGCAGTAAGGAAATGTTTTCGTTCTACCCGTTTCATTCATTCTTGACAGTGTTCAGATAATGCAGATCATTTGGTGGGAACTCAATTGAAACTTTTCCACTGCAAAATAAATTTCCTTTGAACACACGTATACCTCCATGGCCGTCACATTACTGCATGTGTTATTGAGAATCCGGTTTGACGATTTGATTTTGGGAAATCTACCAGGTGTTGCGAACAGGGTCCATGTGGTGCTGGAGGATTCTTTCAATTTCCTTGTCTCTATCAGTACAAGGTCAAAATTCGTTGTAGAGCAGGGAAAACCAACAAAATACGCTCAAGGTTTTCAAAACTGGATGATGAACACTAAAAGTTACGCAGTTGTTTTGAAGACCATGCAGAGAGCGACGAGACATTGACGACTGTACTGTCTACTGCAAAGAAGAGTGTCTATGGACAAACCTACGGACAAGCCGGATCGTACATACTGGAATCTCTGTACATCCTTCTACAGGCATGTAACCTGGACAAGACAACAAACAGATTGTGAGTTCCCAAACCACTGTGGGAAAACGGTATACATCTCAGCCCATGATGCATTGGTTCGCAGGTCAGTGCGGCATCAAGCGAACGTCTTTAAAAAGAGTTTTTGGATAATTTTTGACAAAGGGTCACAAAAAGAATGTCACCACAGTATTGTCGGCTCTTGTGACATTTTGGCCATAAAAGAACCTCCAACAAGGTCGGCGTCCCAAGTTGCACCTTTGCACAGAAATGGCCCCTAATTTCGGTTCCCTTTCAGAAGGTGGCCATGACCTTGTCGGCCCTTTTCCACCTTCTTACCTCGGGAAATTCGGTTTATCCTCATTTGGTAGACATGGCAGACAAGAATTTCCCGATGCAATTCCACGTGAAGAAAATCTCGATACACGATTTCCGTCGTCACTGAGGCACTGCTCTCTATTTTTTCCAGGGGTAGGGACTTCCCATAGGAAATTCTGGTCAGATTGCGGGACACAGTTCATTTCTGACCTCATGAAGAATATACAAGACTGCTGTCGATCTCTTCTGTTTCATAACCCACGCCCATACCATCCCCAGTGACAATGGAATGGTTGAAAGATTTAATGGAACATTAATGTCCATGTTGAGGAAAAAGTCACAAGGAGGAGAGCCCCATAGAATGGGATCGTTTTATACCATGCATGTGCTTTTGCATACAGGGAATTGCCACGAAAACGAAACTTTTTGGGGTTTTCGCCTTTTGATAACCGCTTTTTGGTCACTCAACCATGGGGCACTTTGGATCTGTTAGTAAATGTAATGTTAATGTAAAAGGTTATTTATAAAGCGCTTAGACCTCGCGAGAGCCCCAAAGCGCATATTACAGAAAAGACTTGATAAAAAATTTACACATTTCTAATTTCAAAGACGTGCAGCGTACACTCACACACAACACACACCAACCACACACACACACACACACACACACCCAACACAAGTGCGCACACACACACACACACACACACACACACACACACACACACGCACACACACACACACACACACACACACACAGCCCAGAAAAAAAAACGAAAAAACAAAAAAAAACTCACACACGCAGACAGACAGACGAGCACACGCTCAACATCAGCAAACATGCGCCACAGTGGTAAGTGGATATCATTTAGTCAATCCGAAGGAAAAGATGTGTCATTTTGGGAGGTTTGTAAAAGTCTTCTAACGTGTCCGTGTTATGCACGGAAGAAGGGAGACTATTCCACAGAAGCAGAGTGCCTGGTAAGAGAAAGATAGTTGGCCTGAAGTTTTCAGGCGAGCGGAGGGAAAGCGATGCAGCGAGAGAATTGGTGGATGAGCGTAAGACTGTGAGATGGTACATAGGAGATGGAGGCGGGTAGGAGGGAGGAAGGGAGCACAGGATTTTTCAGGTGATTTGAAAACAGGAGAACCTTTTAAGCAATGGCGAGACCTGAACTGGGCAGCCAGTGTAAGGATGACAGAATTGGGTGATATGTGATGCTGATCTAGAGGAGCGGGAAGAGATCAGGCGGGCGGGCATGTTCTGAACTTTTTGAAGTTTAGAGATGTGTGTTAAGGGACAATCCGGACACTACAGTGGACGACACAAGACGGACATACTGAGACAAGAACGTTTTACCAATACCGTCTATGACCTGCATATCCGAATAAACGATGCATGTGATCTTGCCCAACAGTCAGCTGACAGGGAAAACTGCTTTGTTTAAAGGACTTGTGTGACAGGGAAAGCAAAGGACGTTACATTCAGTGTAGGTTGACAAGCGGTACCTTGTCCTGCTGAACTTTACGAGCGCAACAAACTTCGTGTCATGTCACTCCCCCCCCCCCCCCCCCCCCTTTTTTTATATATATATGTCTGGAAGGTCCTTTTGATGTCAGTTGGAAATACTTTCTGGACGTGAACTACAAAGTGAAAATGGCAAATAGGAAAGGTGTTCCATGTTAACCATGTAAACAAAGTATGTTGAAACGTACAAATGTTCATATAATTGAGTCAAATTGATATGGATATGTCCAGTGTCTGGAACAGTTGTGGACTGTTACAGAAATAATTGATTCTGATTTTGTACTGATGTCACATACAGAGACAGAGCCAAAGACTGATACAAACATCAAAGGTGGGATGTTTAACATTACCAGTATTGATGATACTGTACCTCTGCCACCTTTCTGTCAAGGTGAGAAAACTTATCGTGATGTTTGTACTTGTGTGTCAGGTGATGATGCTCGTCTTTGATTCCGATATGGAACATTTGGAAGGTAATTTTTCGAAGGACTTTCAGGTTGTTCTGACTGATGCCCCAGGACAGTGACAGCAAGTTGAACCGCATACTATTCAACTTGCAGTTCGGATAAACCCTACATCGTACGAGTAAACCATACCCGCCTCCCATTTGTGAAAAAAAACAAGGTTGTCGGATGAGAGATTCAAGTTATGCACTGGGTTTTGAAAGGTATGAACCGTGTCCGTCTTCGTCACCATAAGCTCACCAGTTGTATTGGTGGACAAACCTGATGGCTCTGGTTGCGGTTTTGAATCGATTACAGGAAGTTAAACAAAAATCACTGTTGTTTGGATGCAGAACCTATCTCAGAGATTGAGGAGGAACGTCTCATTTGTCAACTGTCAGAAGGATAAAATATTGTTGTCAAATATAACGATTTGACTTAGAAAGGATATTGGCAAATCCGATGGCCTGAAGCAGACCAAGGAAAATCAGTAAAAAAAACAGCTTTTCAGACACCTTTTGGAACCTGTTTCAATGGACGAATAATGCCATTTGGGTTTACATTAACGCCCCAGGCTTCTTTTGCCAGAAAGATGCGTGCACTAAAACTTCTTGAGTGTGGAGCAGTAAGTTTTTTGGTTGACATTTGCTTGCTGCAAAGTCACTGGACATGATCTGGAGGATAGAATTTGAGAGCGTTTTTTGTAAACTCCAGGAATTTTGGTCTGAAGGCTATAGACCGTCCAAATTTCGTGCTGGATTCAGACTCTTGAGTTTTTGGGTCAGAGTCATTTCTGGTTGGAGAAAAATAACACCAGAGGAATATAAGAAAGTAGATCTGCTAGAAAAGATATTGGCCTTGAACGAGACCAGTACAAGAAACAGGATCTCGATCTCTCATATTGGATTGTTGTTCCTATTGTACAGAAGATAGTACCACATACTTTGCTCGTCATTGACGCCCCTAAAGATGAGTGATCTTATTACAAAAGGACACATGACAACTAAAAACAAAAGGTTATGTCTGGGGGGGGGTTTATGTTTTTTATCAGATCCGAGTTGTCAGAAAGCTCAGGAATGGGTTCAAGATATCGCTCAAGTTCATTCCTAGTGGCTGCTTTTGCCTTTACAGAGGACTTTGTTTTGAGAACTGATGCCAGATCAAGGCATGGCGAGCTGTACTATTCGCAGGAAATGAATGGATTGTTACACCCATGTCCAATATGACAAGGAAAAAGTTCTCTAACACAAAAAAAAAAGTCAAATAAGAAAAAACTCGAGTAGGGAGGTGTCTTGCATTGTTTGGAGGATTGTGAGAAATTTGCCAGAGTTTACCTGATGGAAGGACAGTTTCAGGTTACAAAAACACGACCACAGGCCATTGACGTTTTTTGCACGGTCGTCCAAGACCATAAATAGCAGGCCTGTTGAGTTGGGACTTTGTCATTGCAGGGAAGTTCACAGTTTGACATTGATAGCCATTACCTGGCCACTCAGAATGTCTATGGCATATATTTCTGTCTCGTCGACGTGAGTGCACAGATCCTTCGTGATGCTTTGTAACTGCTGTTTGTTTTCATTGTGCACAAAACTTTATTATTCTGCTGTTTGTTTTCTATTGAGGAAAGACTTTATTGACATTCTTGGCAGGTTATGTCTGGACTAACGTCAGTCTGAAGATAAGTAGTTATGACTGGTTCTTTCTCCTAAAGTGCATATGTTTTTGGCATTGGTCTGGCTCATGTAGGATGCTTATTTGTGAATGTGTGCAGAATACTTCATTTGATGTCTTTAAAAGTGTTTTTTTTTCACGTTGGTCCTCTGTGAAGAATGGAAAACAATGTTGTAACTTTCGCGAGTGGAAGTGGGACTACTATATTGTTTATTTTTGCCTGATCAAGGACTTCTTCGATCTTGCCAAATTTTTCCTCATCCAATAGGGAGTGCATGAGGAAATTTCTCATTTTTTTCAGATGGGATCGTTGGGACATATGTTTTTGTAATAAAAAAAAAGCAAGAAAAAAAACTATGTTTACATTTGGGTATATATAATCATGTTGGGCATTTGGTATAATCAGTTTCACATTATATGCTCTTAGTGTATGTGTGACTTGTTGATGTTCGTGTGATGGAGTATGGGGGGGCTTGAAATTTGTTTAAAAAAAAAAACTGATTGTACGTTGTTGTTTTTTTAAACTAAGATTTTGGAATGTGATTTTGGTCTCTTTATGATGCTGTCATGGGCACAATTGTTATGTTGTGATTATAATGTGCACATGTTGTATTTGTGTATTTAACTATTGGTTTTCGAGAGAAGCAGGCTTCACTGGGCCTTGGTTTTAAGTGAAAAGTGTCATGTGAAATGCACATCTGCTATTCTGTTGGCTGTGGCGCTCGTGTGTGTACTGGTTAGGCGCACGTGCGCTACGCCATGGGTGGATGCTATGTGAATATTACCTTTTGGATTTGAATAATCACTTGCTCATGCCAAGCACGGAGAAGTCGTGAGGGCCTGATCGTTTGTTGGGGAATGAGGCCCAGAGCGATGGCTGCGTTCGCGCAGAGGTATATAAAGTAACCATGTTTAATTAGGGAGAAGTGAAATATATAGCGCACAGTAAGGAAGACGTTGTGTATTTAAAAGAAAAGTATTAATAAGAACAAGTGTGGTTAAAGTTGTAACAATTCTTTTATTTAAGAATGGGAAAAGAAATGTAACATTCAGTATTAAAAGCTTATGCAATAGGGGGGAAAGGTTACTGTTCACCAGCTTCATGTTGAGGTGATTTCCCCCTTTAGTTATTTTATGGAAACTGTCGCACGGGTTCCCGAGTACAGCTGTGTGTTGCCAGATTGGCTGTATCACATCGGGCCACAGATCTTGTCAGGGACTTGGAGTCGGTCCCAGAGGTGGCTGGACCAGTCCCAGCCCAGGTCGGGTAGCGGGCTACTTCTCATCGTAACGAGCCCCAGACACCTGAAGAAGGCGAGTTTGTATAAGGCGCACGCCCTTTTCAGGCCGGAGATGGCCTTGTCCAGTGTGTCTTCCCCAAGTATAAGAGAGTGACCAGATGAGTAAATATTTATTAGGTCTTCATGGAAAAGGAATTTTGACAAGTGGAAGAATTTGACGAGAAATCTGTAAGGGCGCGCCACCGTGACGAGTTGGAACTGAAGTTCCTGATTTTTTTTTTCCCTAGAACGAAGGGGATGATTAATTGATTAAGTTCACGAGTGGGGAAGGATACCCCAGGGAACTGCACGTCCTAGTTGACAGTGTCACGCTTTTTTGTATTTTGGGCTGGATGGTAAATGATTTTTATGTGTCTCTTCCCGACTTGAGGAAAGATGTTGTGTATGCCCCTGTTGTTTTCCGAATGACGTGAAACATACTCCACACTTGTGCTGGTGATAGAAACTCATTCATCCACCATTATATTTATGAAAGTCTTTGAATTGTAGGGGAGCAAGTTGTTCTTTTTTTTTTTTTTTTTTTTTTTTTTTTTTTTTTTTTTTTTCCCCTTTTTTTTTTTTTTTTTTTTTTTTTTCCTTTTTTTTTTTTTTTTTTTTTTTTTTTTTTTGGGGTTTTTTTTTTTTGGGTTTTTTTTTTTTTTTTTTTGGGGGGGGTTTTTTTTTTTTTTTTTTTTTTTTTTTTTTTTTTTTTTTTTTTTTTTTTTAAAAGATTTTTTTTCCCGGGGGGGTTTTCCCCAAAGAAAAAGGGGCCAAGGGAGAAAAAAATTTTTTTTTTTTCCCCCCTGGAAAAAAAATTTTGGGAAAGTGGAAAAAGCGGAAATTTTGAAGGGGGCCCGGGGGGAAAAAAAACTAATTTTGATTTTTTTTTTCCCAAAAATGAAATTTTTTGGGGGGGGGTACCCCGGGGTTTTTTTTTTTTTAAAAAAGGGGGTTTAAATTTTTTTGTATTTTGGGGGGAAAAATTTTTTTTTTTTTTTTATGGAAAAAAAAGTTTTGGGTTTTGGGTTTGGGTTTTTTTCCGGAAGGGAAAAATTTTTTCCCCCTTGGCTTTTTAAAAAAATTTCTCCCCAATATTTTGAAATTTTTTTTGGGGGGGGAAAAGGGTTTTTTTTTTTCCCCTTTCTTTTTTTTTTTTTTTTTTTTTTTTTTTATTTTTTTTTTTTTTTTTTTTTTTTAAAAAAAAAATTTTTTTTTTTTTTTTTTTTGGGTTTTTTTTTTTTTTTTGGGTTTTTTTTTTTTTTTTTTAAATCCTTTTTTTAAAAAAAAGGGATTTTCCCAGTGGTCCCCGATTAAAATTTTTTTTTTTTTTTTTCCCCCCTTGTTTTGGAAATAAATTTTTTTTCCCCCCTTTTTCAGGGGGGAAAAAATAATTTTTTTTTTTTTTTGTATTTTTTTTTTTCCCTTTTTTTTTCCCCCCCTTTTTTAAAATTTTTTAGGATTTTCTTTTTTTTTTTTTGGTTTTTTTAAAATTTTTTAGGGTTCCCCCCCTTTAAAAAATTTTGTTTTTATCTGTTTTTTTTTTTTTTGTTTATTTGTTTTGTTTTTTTTTTGGGGGGTTTTCCCCCTTTTTTAGTTTTTTTTCTTAGTTTTTTTTTTTTTTTCTTCTTTTTTTTTAATTTGGGGAAGTTTTTTTGGGGTTTTTAGTTTTTTTTTTGTATTTTCTTGTTTTTTTAGTTATTATTTTTCAATTACCCCCTCTCCAGCTTTACGGGAGTAGTTGGGTTTTAGGGTGCTTTTTGAGGGTTTTCTTTTTCCTTGCCCCTTTTTTCCCTTTTTTTCTGTTTTCTGGTTTTGCTCTTCTTGAGTTTTTTTGCTTACCTCACTTTTTTAAATCCCCTTTCTTTTTCTCCTCCATAAGCCCCCCCTTTTTAGTTCCTTCAGATTTTTACCTTTTTCTTTTATTAAGGCTTTTTTTGTTAGTTTTTCCCTTTTGCCCCTCCTTTTTTTAAATGTCTGTTCCTTTCATTTTTTTTGTCGTTTTTTTTTCTTTAATGTGTTAGAGCGCACAAATTTGTTTAGGATTTTTTCATTTTCTATTTTTTGATTTCTATGTTTGTGCTCAACTTTTTTAAAAAAAAAATAGTGCTGTCTGTTGTTGTTTTTTTCCCCATATTTTCTCCCTTTTTTTTTTACTTTTTGTACTTCATTGTTTTCAATTAAAAATGGATCAGTTCGATAAATTCTTGGATCAGGCGAACCCCTTGGGTTTTTACACGGCGAAAAAAACTTAATAAATATATCCAACGTTTATGGACAGAGAGGAGCGCTTAGGGAGGAAAGAAAGGGGGGGAGGGGAGGGGGAGAAGAGAGGGGAGGGGGGGGGGAGGAAGGCTGAAAAAAAAAAAAAGGGGAAAACAGAGCTAAAGGGAAGGGGAGATTTGGGCAGCAGAAAGAGATAAACGGAAAGGGGGGAATTGGAAGGGGAAAGGGGCTGGGCGAAATTTTTAAGCTGAAAAACAAATGGAATTGAGATAGAGAGGA
The DNA here is from genome assembly GCA_033310375.1 of Conus canariensis. Classification (NCBI taxonomy): domain Eukaryota; kingdom Metazoa; phylum Mollusca; class Gastropoda; order Neogastropoda; family Conidae; genus Conus; species Conus canariensis. The sequence goes on along the minus strand of JAMYXO010004234.1, from coordinate 3,310 downwards.
AAAAGTAAAAAAAAAATCCAAACAAGTCAAGAAAAGGGTTTTGGGGGACCCCCTCTATTTCAGGTTCAAAATATCACCCAAAAAATCTGCTTACATTCCCAAATTTCCCCCCCTTTGAGAGAACTGGGGACGATATTGATTTTTTTTTTATTCCGGTTCGAAAGTCATGCCAGTTCTTGGGGTTGGCCAAAGGATAAAAATGGGACTTTTACGTAGCTCACTGTTCAAGGGGGTATTGCCTGGTTTTTATCTCTTTTGGCGGCAAAAGAGGGTCTTCTTGGGATATCTAAAGGTGTTTTTTTTTAAAAAAAAAATTTCATGTTCGGGGGGGGACGGTTTCCGTGAAAAATTTTTTCCCGTCTGTTGTCCCGGATAAAGGGGGAGTCTTTCCCCCATGTTTTTTACCCCCGCTTTTTCTCATTTTTTGGGATCTTGGATTGATCTCTCCAAAATCTCCGGGTTTTTGTGGTTTCTTCGCGTTTTTTACTCCGGGAAAGAGCAGTTATTGGAAAGTTTTTGTAAGTTAGCTGTTTTTTTTCTTCGCGGGAAAGAGAGTTCAAAAATGCGGAAAAAAAGTGTTTTTTGGGGGGGAAAAGATCTTTTTAATCGGGTTGCTCACCAAAATTAAAAAAATACTGCCGGGGGAAAAAGGGTTTAAAACTCTGTTTTTGACGCGAACTTTCGCTTCTAGGGAAAAAAATTTTCGAAAGTCAACGTTCAAAAACCTTACTTTCAAAAACCACACCAAGTTTTTCTCTTCCCCACCTCGTTTTTTCAGGTTTTTCCCCTCCCAGAAGGGGGGTTTTCACACCCCAAGGGGCAACAGTTCAAGGTGGTATTCAAATTTTCACAGGTCCCTTTTTGTCGCAGGGGGGGCCCCAGGAAGTTTTTTACGGTGAGGGTGTTTTTTTCTTCCCCCCTACCAATCTGCGGTTTCAAGTAAACGGGTGGTAAGCGGGAAAAAAAAAAGGCATGTTTTGGGGAATTGGCTGTAAGTTTCATTTTTTCGGCTCATTTAAATTTTCTTAAAAAAAGGTCTCAATCTCCCCAATGGGGGGCTACTCTTTTTTTTAAACACCCTGAGGAAAACTATTTTGCTTCCCTTTCTGAGAAGTTTCAGGTTTTTGTTTTTGGAAAAAAAAAAAAAGGGACGGTGAACGGTTTTTGAGGCTTGTGCTAAGAGTAAGGGGAAATGTACCAACTGAAAGGGTTTTCCGTGATCTTTTGTTCTTCCTGAAAATTTTGTTTTTTAAAACCCAGAAGTGTCGACTTTCGGTGGTTTTTTTTTTTTTTAAAATTCGAAGAATTTCCCTTGCACGCATTCCTGTGGAAAACCTTATTTTGGTTTTTTTTTGCTTGTGTGATTGCCCAACCCCTGTGTTCTTGTTTTGGGAAACTTGCCTGGGGTGGTTTCAAAATGTTCATGGTGGTGGGTTGGTGGTTCTTTTTTTTCCCCCACAATGGTCATTTTTCACGGGGCGCAAGGGGGGGAAAGAAAAAAAGAACGCACCTAAACCTTTGGGGGCGGGCCGGTTTTTTCATTTACTTGACGTGGATTGTGGTTGTTTGGGAAAAAAAAAACTACAAAAAAAAGGGTGAAAGATTTCTGGGGAAAACCACTCTTTCAGAATGTGATGTTGGTAAGGTGGGCCCGGGAACAATCCTCGTTTTTTGTTCAAAGGGTTTGATGTGCTGTACAGGGTGTGCGGGTGAATGGGGGAGTTTTTTTAAAACCAAATTGTGGTGCCATTGTCTTTGGGATAGGTTTTTCACATGTCATGTGCTTTTTTTTGCAGGTCATTTGGGGAAAAGTCAAACGCACTTTGCAGGTTTCCCTTGCACAGTTTTTTGGGCCCTTTTATGTGCGCGGGGGATGGGTTCAGTTTGCCGGTCCTGTTGATGTGTGCCAGAGGACTTTCTTTTTAATTAGAGTTCTTGTGCTCCTCTTCACAAGTCCCCTTTGTTTTTTCCCCATCCGTTCCACCGTTCGCAATCGATTTGGTTGGCCCTTTTAAAAAGTCTTCATCGGGGAATCGTTTTTGTTTTGCTTCGGGACACGGCCACCCACGCTTCCTGGGGGGTTTTCCTTTGAAAAGGATTGATTACCGTTGGGTTTGCTTAAAGCTTTTCTTTCCATTTTTTCGCGTTGTTGGGTTTTCTTCCGGGAAAGGGGAAAATTTTTGTGGGGGGCGTGGTTTACTCGTTTCTTTTGATTTGATGTCTGAAGTATACGGTTTTTTGTCGGAAAAAGTTGTGTTTTTACAACTCCTTTCCCACCACGTCGGGGGGGATGGTCAAAACGTTTTTATGGTACTTTTTGGGAAAAACCAGCTTCGAAAAAGTTTTCCTTTCAGGCCCTCGTGAAATGGGGGGAAATGGGGGTTACTTTTCCGGCTTTTTTTTTTTTTACTCTTTGCATCCCGGGGGGAACTCCCGAATGAGTCATTGGGATTTTCCCCTTTCGGTTGTTTATGGTTCATTCGCCAGGGGCCCGTTGATCTTTTTGGGCTAACAAATGGACAGGTACCAACACTGAGTCTGCTGTGTGCTAAAAATGTGTATCAAATTTTTTTTGATTTCCCAAAAAACAGGATTACGGCGCCTTGAGTTTTTCCCCCAGGGACAGTGATGAATGTGAAGGTAAAAAGGGAAAATATGCAGACAAGAAATCAAAGGTACTTTTCATTTCAGTTTTGGTGATAAGGTTTGGTTTTGGGGGCAGTGACCCCCCGGCAATTTTACGATCCAGGGGGAAAAGGCCCTTTTTTTTTTCTGTTGTGCCCCAAGTTATCACCTGTGAATTTTACGCCTTTTAGACATGAAAGGGGGCAGGTCAAAAAAGGTTTCCCATTTTAAAAAACATGTAAAGTTGTATGTTCAAAGAGTGAATTTTTGTAAAAAGTCGTTGCAGGGGACAGTTGTACCCAGATTTCCGCCCCTTTTTGTCGTCTGACTTGTCGGATATTTTACCGTTTAACGCTGTTGTCGGTTTCGTTTCCCGTGGAAAAAAACCCGACTTTTTTTTTTCGACATGACGAGACTGGGGGGCTGTTGGGTTTTTTTGTTGGACACTGACTCTGACCCCTTCATCGTCTTACGTTTTTGGGACGTAAAGGGAGAGACGTACAAGGTGTTGTGGTTTTTGTGTGCCTTGACTTTACGCGGGGAAGTGAGTTACAAACTATTAGGGCAGATTTTGTGACATTCTCACAGCAAACCGGTTTTCAGAAAAGGGAGGGGGATCCACATGCCATTCCCTTTTGTCAAGTGATTTTTTCCTGTTCGTGTTAAACCTTTTTTCCTTTGCCAA
>JAMYXO010004233.1:0-17899 GCA_033310375.1 Conus canariensis | reverse complement strand
TCAGTTTCCTTACCTCCCTCATTCTTTTTTTTTTTTTTTTTTTTTTTTTTTTTTTTTTTTTTTAGACAAAAGTTAGACCGCAATCATGGGCTAGGCACATTGTATTTGTGGGGGTACAAAAAGAGAATATACTTATGACTACTGGCCAGGCCACACCTCTTTTCAACCAAACAAACAAGTTCGATTAGGATCCATAGAACAAAAAACATCCTAATACTTGGGCAACATTTATCTTAGATGAAAGTAAAGGCCTAACAATGCCAGGAGTGCAAAGGCTTAATGACTCCATAAGGGCATACGTTTGGTGTCTATTAGGAGCACAAGCACAGACTAAATCTAGCATAGTAGATCAATCTACAGGTTTTGATGCTAGAAAACAATTTCTAGCCAATTTAGAAGATGCTATTAACTCTGCCGTTGATTTGCCTGCCAGCATACAAAGGTACCAAAACGTTCTTTCACATGCTCGGTCAAAGGTTGACTTTGTTGTTGGTCATAGATTATACATGCTGCCTTCTGACCTTAGACTGCAGATTGGCATGATACAGAATTATAATAATGAAATTCTCATAGCCGGAGACGACCAAAACTTAGGACACAATCAAGGCTTAAACACAAGGCCTGCTCCATCCATTTTAAAAAAAGTACCTAGCCTTGAAGAAAGCGATCCAGTTATAAGCACCCCACAGTCAGAAAGCGATCCAGTTATAAGCGTCCCACAGCCAGAAAGCACGCCACCTGTTGATCTGCCTTACCCCGACAGTCACACTAGCGAAAAGACAGCCCTCGTTGTGTTTTTAACTTTTACTGGATTAGCCATACTTTATTTCACTAAAAATTAAACCGGCAGCCAGCACTCCTAACGTCCACAGATGGTCAGCCATATAACCAGCCACTTTGCCTATAGTAGACAAAACCCAACTAACAACACTGCCTATTATGCCAGGCAGAGCATCAAGGGCTTTAGCTGCTAACTTCTTTAATAAGTTTGCTAGATGATGCAATTGTTTTCTAATCCAACTTTTACCAGGCTGAGGCGTTGGAGGCGTTACTGGCCCTGTTGGTGCACCGCCAGTTAAAGCATAAACGAGTGTAGAGATAGCAAACCCAACAGCCGTTAATATGCTAACTACTGTAATCCCCTCTTCTCTGAACAGAATCCTTATTCTTTCTGCTAGCGTAGTGTTTTCATGAAGTATTTTGATTATAACTTCTCTGATTCTGGTTATTTGTGATTCTAGATGGCCTCTGTTAATAGAAATCGCGCCTAACAGTTCTGTCTTTTTGTTCATTAACTCCTGTAATTTTTGTTATATTCTAGCCTTTTCTTCTAGTCCTAGATTGTTATCGTCTGCATCAGCCAGTTTAATTTTTTCTTCTTCTATATCTCTTTCTAGCTCACCAAGTTTTGCTGTGTTGTACATTAGTTCACCCCTTATTGTCTGTAGAGCTTTATCAAGGGCCTTGCGCTCTCGATCAGAATATTGAGAATTGACAAGTTCTTTTACGCCTGTCTCCTCATTAAAACTCGTCTCAATTTCTGTTATTGCTTCATCTGCTCTTTGACCTAAATCTTGAAAAGAGGACATTTCTATTTCAGATCGGGTTGACAACCTCCGCTCCAAGTTCTGTAAAGCACTAACAGCCTCAGGCCTTAGATTGCCAATAAAGTTTAACCGCCTTCGGTCGGCAACAGGGAGTTTTCCAAGAATTGTGCTCATGCTTAAAAACTTGGCCGGGTCTGGCTTTGTAGTAAGTCGTACAAGGCCTTTACTAGTCCTTACATACAGATGATTTTTTTTATCCATCTTAAAATCAAAAGCACTGTGGCCTTCTGGCGGCTCTAGTCCTATGCTTCTATAGAATGAGTTAATTTTATTTGTTAATAGTTCTGCACGAGCCGTAATAACTCCAGGGGGCGTTTCTTCTACTGAAGGGGTTAAAGAACGTGCTTCTTCAAGTTCATCTTCTAATGAAGGGCCCGATTCTGTTTCATCATCATCTTCTTCAATAGGATCAGGCACGTCAAAATCTTCATCCATATTTTTTATTTATATTCTTTTTTGTTTTATAAAAAATGAACTCATACGGTTGTGACCTTGATCCATACAGAAAAGAGAAAGAACCTCACGGCGTAAAAGGTATAAGGCAGACTGTCATTAGTATAAATACTCCATCAACAGTTCAGCCCGGACAAACTTTAATAGTCAAGTTCCCTGATCTTGGCGCTGGCGATGTTATAATGCCAGGCACTGCTAAACTATCATTCAAAATAGATATTACATCGGAAGATCCTAATGCTACTGTTGTTGCTAATTTGGGCAGGGCAATCGTTAATCATATAGCAATCAAACTGGAGGGCAGAGAAGTCTTTGTACTAAGCGAGGCAGACATTTTTGCCCTCTATTCTGACCTATGGCTGCCTAAAAAAGAAAGAAAAGAGAAAGTTTATCAGGGAATACAAAGTCCAAACGGTCTCAAGCACAGAGTTGGAGCGGAGGATGCAAAGGATGATGTTAAAGATGAGGCAGTAGCAGAAGCATTTGGCAACAGATTCTGCATCCCTCTAGATTTTGAGCTGTTAAAGACGCATATGCCATATTACCAAGGTGCACTAAAAGAAAAACTTACTTATGAACTGACATTTAATCCTAGCAGTTCTGTTGTTTTGTCTGAAGACCCTGAGGCTAAATACACAGTCAGCGACATTTCTCTTGAGTTTGATGTTGTTACTAACCCTGAACTGGCCAGAACAATCTTAACCCAGTATAAAAATAAAACAGTTATTTATTATGAAAGAGTTATACACTCCACTACAGAAAATAGAAACAAGCGAGACACTCTCTGGAACATACATCTAAATCAGTCTCTGAAGTCTTTAAAAGGAATTTTGTTCTTGTTTACTGAAGAAACAACTCCTTTTCATAGAGAATCAGAAGCGTTTTATAATCCAAAAATTGAGAAGGTTGACTGTGCAATAAATGGTAAGTCTGATCAGTTGTATTCGGGCCGCGGACTTTTACCTCACCAACACTTTGATGAAATAAGAAAGTTATTCGCTGGAGGTAGGCAAAGAGATCCTGCAGTTGATCGTGTATGTAAAAAACTTCGCCTTTATGATGTAAGACTCGAAGACTACTTAATAACCAAATATGGGCTGTGGCTGGATTTTAGATCCACATTTGACAACAGATTGTTTGGAAGTGGAGAAAGGGTAGGGCAAGATGGTATAAAAATAAATATTCACAAGAAAGCAGACGGAAACGCCCCAATAAAAATTCATGTTTTTATGGTTTGTGACGCTCAGCTAAACATTGAAGAAAACAGGCTAAAAGATGTGGCTTATTAAAATGCAGAAGAAATATTCTAATAAAAACAGATGGATAGTTTGAAGTTTCTGCCCAAAGATCCGCACTGTTCTCTTATTTGCGGGATTACTGGGTGTGGGAAAACTGTCTTTGTACTTGATTTGTTACAAACAGTCTACAGGTTTCATTACGAGCACATTGTTATATTCTGCACAACCATTAAGCACAACAAGTCTTACTAAGAAAGGAAGTTTGTTTGGACAGACGATAATATATTTTTAGTTGATCCTAGCGACAAACTGAGCGACTGTTTAGAACATTACTATAGACTATTTGAGGGAACTGAAACACTGTTTATTATTGATGACTGCTCAGCCGAACAAGACATTGTTAAAAAAAGAAGGACTTTGTCTAAGCTAGCCTTTAGTGGACGCCACGCCTTAGTTTCTGTGTGGCTCTTAACTCAAAAATACAATGCTGTCTTAAAAGACTTTAGATCGCAGCTAAAATCAGTCATCTTATTTTACACTAAAGACAAAGATAGTTTTGAAGAATGTTTAAGTGAAAATTATATAATCAGGGACAAGGATGAGCTAAAAAAAATAAAAGAGCAGTTAGAAAAATCTAAGCACGCTAAGCTATGCTTACGGACTGACCCCCCAGTTCAATACGTTTGTTTATTGTAGATTGTTTATTATAGATTGTTTATTATAGGCTGTTTATAACAAATTGTTTATTATAATTTTAATATTAAAAAGAATGTCTCGAGGGCCAGAATCAAAAGCGCAGCTAGCCCCTAAATGCACTGCAGTAGAGCTAAAAGACCTAGCAGACACAACTGAGTTTGATCTAATAGGAGTTCCAGGAAATGTTTATGGATTTGAGTACACCGACGATGGTGTTTACAAACGAACAGAAATTGAAGATAAAAAACGGCAGCAGTATCCTACCCTGGAAGAGATAAGAAATTTAAGGGCAAACGATTTTGGCAAACACGAATACAAACTTCATAAACGAGAGAATGCTTGGGCGTTGCTTCCTGAAATTGCATGGAATTTAAAGTTTGAACTACGAAGCCCTAATGTATACTTTGATAAGAAAAACAATTTTAGAAAAGCTTTGAATGCAGGCCCCTTTCTTGTTAGCCTGGTCCCAGGAACACATCAGAAAAAACAGATTGAAATAACTAGGCAGGGCTCTGAATATATGCTAAAGAGAAAGAGGCCCTTAGCTGAAGTGGGGGATGACACCGTTGGTTTAGAGTTTACTCCAACGCTACAGTCACTGCCTAGGCAAATGACGATGTTTTTTCGCTTATTTATTACTCCAAGGGAGGCTGATTCTAGTTTGCCAGAACATACGTTAATTAGAGGCATACAAATAAAGGCTGAAAACTTGGATGCTCCTCTGAAGCTCGCTATTGTTATTACTAAAAACGGAGATGAGATAAACACCCTTGTATCATCTGACAAAGTCACTGTGATGGTTGACAAAGACAAACTAACAGTACTTGACTTTATTTTCATTAAGTATGTTGATTTTATTGCGTTTTACTCTGTTGATGAAGTGCTGCCAGAAGGATTAATAAGTAGATATGTATAAGATTAATCTTAATTAAAAAATTAATCTTAATTAAAAATGGAGGCTCAAAAGTTTAGGTTAGAGCAAATAACTGAACTTCAAAAGGAAATAGAAAGTGACTTAGATAAGTATAGGGTTACTAGAAAGAAATATGCTAAAGCTTTAAGTACTCTTTCTCATGTAATTACTGGCTCATCAGCTGTAGCTAACGTAAGTGCTGGGTCTAGTGTTGCTCTTTTAGCTACTGGGGCTGGAGCGCCAGCCTCTTTAGCATTAGGGAGCCTTGGACTAGGTTTAGGCGCCATGTCTATGATTGTGAGTGCTGTTTTAAAAAAATTAACGCCTAAACTACAAAAGCACACTGCCATTGTAGCCCTAGCATCAGCAAAACTTTCTTCATTAAAATTAAGAATAAGCAAATCAATACAGGATGAAAACATTACAGACGAAGAATTTCAGAAGCTTATGACCGATGGTGAGGATTATAGACGACAAAAAATTGAACTTCAAAAGGAGTGGAGAAAGACTTTTACTTCGCGACAGGTAGACACTGAGACAATTAAACAGAACATTGAAAAGCAAACACATGACTGGTTAAACCCAAAATAAGCCAAAAAAAAAGATGTGAACTAAAATAAATAAATCATAAGTTTAGCAAAAAAATAAATCATAAGTTTAGCAAATACTTTTTTTTTTTTTTTTAACTAATCGGCACTGTGTTTGGTGGGACAACTTGCAACTCTTCACGAACAAAGGATCTTTTAGGGGCAGGCCTTTTAGGCGTAGTAGCACCGCTAGAAGAGAGAGTTTCTCTTAAATAATACACGGGAGGGGTTGTTTTCATAATTCTTTCAACTTCATATACATCTACGCTCCATATAGGGTCTGTGGCTCTAATTCTAACATCACCTTCTGCTTCTCCTGGCGCATACAAGTATCTTACTTTTAGTCCAAACGGCAAGAGTTTTTGAGTCCCCTGCACATCTTCAGTAATGCTAATTTTTTTTAATTTGATCGCGTTTACTGGTTTAAGACCTGTTGCTTTAAATTCTTCATTGTTCATGGCGCGTAAGACTGCTGGCAATCTCCTAACCCATTCTGTGTTGCGTTCTCTGTCCATAATTTCTCTGTGATATTGATAGGTAAACAGACGCTCGGCCAGATTCTTATTAAAGTTTTCTACTAGAGCCTGGGAGCGATGGTTGCCTGGGATCCCTCTCTTAACTGTAACCCGGTGTCTTAAAAACAACTGGTTTACAGCTCCTTTAAACTCTTTCCCATCATCAACCTGGATCAGCCTAGGATACTTTAATGGGCCTCGCATGTATATTTGTTGTAAAGCCACAGCCACAGCAGTTGAGCTTTTATCTGTTAAAGGCTCAGCATCTTTGTATCTTGAAGCCATGTCAACAACCGTAAGAGCATACTTAAACTTTTTTCGTCTAACTTTGTCATGTGGAAGATACAGTAAGTCCATCTGGTGGGTGTCATTAGGAACTGAATTAACAAATTTAGGTCTTATTATTCTTTTTGGGGCAGGCAGATATATTTGCCAGATCGCTTGTTTTGAAAGCCAGTCTTTCGCTTCTGATTCAGACACCCTAGCAGCTTTACTCAGTTTATCAATAGCAGCCTTTCCTTTCCAATACCCTCCAGGAGAATAATATATTTTGTACTTCGTATCGCCCATAAGAGACTGTTTTTTTTATTACATTTTAACTATGTTTTTAGATTGAATATGCAAGAAGAAAGATTGCTCCCATAGCGCCTATAATAAAGCCTATTTCTACCATTTTCTGATCCTCAGATGGTTCATAAAAGTCAGACAGTTCTGGCGGCGGCGATGTTAGAAACTTCTTTCCTGTCACTAAGTAATATTCATTCATTGCTTCATCAACGTCTGTAAATGTGTGCTCTGCATGACCCTGTTCTCTTAACTTTTTATTAATAAAGTCTAAGTGAGCAATTCTCCTTTTCTCGTAAGCGTCTCTTGCCTTAGCTAAATCTTCCATTGCCTTGTTATGGCGTTCTCTCTCTTCATCAGATCGCAATTTACTAAACATATAATTGCTGCCAGAGAAGGCCAATGCATTAACAATAGCTCCTCCCACCATCAGAACCAATCCAGACATCTTTTTATAAATCAATATTTTCTAGATTAATCCGCCTATGCATTAATCTGCCTATGGATTAATCTTTCTATGCATTAATCTGCCTATGCATTAATATTTCTATGCATTAATCTGCCTATGCATTAATATTTTCTGGGATAATCCCCTGTGCAACAAGAAAGTCTTTTGAGGCAATCCCTGCAGTAATTACAACTATAACCTTAACAACATCCTCAATGTCTAACCTTCCTAGATCCGCCGGCTTCATTTTAAACATGTTTTTTGCTAGCACGCTATAACCAATACTAAGGCCGCTAATTACAGCAGAATGGTAAATCGTATTGATAATCTTTTTTTCACTCATCTTTTTATTAACTAAAAAAATAATTAAAATAATCATAATACGAAAGGCTGTCTATGTGCTTTTTAATCAAATAATCTTTTGTTGTTAAAGCTAAAAATAAGGCCGCAACTAGCCTTGGCGAATCTTCTATCTTTCCCATGTTGGGTGGTTTTATTCCTAGCAAACATTTTGCAATGGTTGAATAGACTATAACACCAACGATAGGCACTGCATAATTAACCAGCGTTAAACTCATGGTTTTAAAAGTATTATATTATTTTTTATTGCTTTTAAAAATGGATTGTGACGAACTATTAAAGTGTGAGGAGCAGGCGGGCTACTCCGTAGACCTCTGCCATAAAGAAAGATTATACTCTCTGGCCGCGTGTGGAAAAACTAAACAGTATTTAGGCGTTGAACTAAGTATCGAACAGATTCAGCAATTGTCTACATCAGACATTGAGAAGTATTACGCCAGGTACGAGGCGCAGCTAGGATCAAAAATGGTTAGATCGGTGGGGCAGACAATGATTAGTTTATATGCTAAGTTAGTAAGTAAGATGGCGCCGGTTGATTCAGAAGAAGATTTAAAATATGACTTATCACAAGATCCGGTTTTAACCAAGTCCCTAGAATCTCTAGGATGTGACATGTATTATAGATTTGGGACGTTGTTATGCCCATTCATCATGGGATTAATTACTTTTAATCATATTAATTTTAATCATATTAATTTTAATCGCAGTAAAAAAAATGAGCGATCAGGAGAAGAAGACTCCGCAGGAGCAGAATGTCCCACAAGTGAGTGCCCCACAAGCGAGTGTCCCACAAGTGAATCCGCTAGAGCAGAATGTGCCACAAGTGAGTAGTGTTACTAAGTCTAAAAGTGCTGGGCGTGTTGAGGCCGGTCGTAAACTAGCTGAATGGAACAGACTGAGAAAAGCAAACCAAGCAGCAAAACAAAAATTATTAGATAGTAATACAACATCGCCGTCGTCAACAACAACACAATTAACAACAACACAATCACAATCAAACGATAAGATGTATTATTATGTATTTGCTGCTGTTGTTGTTGGTGGGGGTTTTTTAGCATACAAATGTCTAACACCATACTTAGCAGCAGCAAAGTCACAAACCCCCACAGTAAAAGAAGAAGAACCAGCTTCTGCAAAAAAAGTACAACCTCCTGCTGTAGACCCATTTTCTATGGAATAGTTTTTAAAGAACTAAATAAAGTACAAGTTAAGAACTAGATAAGTACAAGTTAAGTTAGTTATAAAAAGTACTTTTTAAGTTAAGAGCAAGTAAATTACAAGTCAAGTGCAAGTTAAGTGCAAAAAAAAATATAAGTTCTTGTTAAGTACTAGTTAGGTTCTTAAGTAGGTTCTTAAGTAAGTTCTTAAGTAAGTACTAGTTAGGTTCTTAAGTTAAGTACAAGCCAAGTCAGTCAAGTTAATCTTTCAAGTCGGTTCTCCAATGTCCTACAGCATATGAAAACTCAGGGCTAACGTAAGTTCTCTTGTTATTGTTAGAGACTAGTGATTTCTTATTAACTGCAGTTGTGTTTACTTGATGAAGAGTAGAGCGCAGATTAACATTTGTGTGATGAAATACTTTGTTTTCAAAGAGAGCTTGCTTGTAGTTGTCGTGAGTTATATTTTTTTTGACAACTTCTTTACTTATGCCCTTAGCTTTCTTCATTACAGAAGTTTGGCTGGCAACGCTATACATCTTCGACCGTAAGCCAACATATTCTTGTATAACCGTCCCATTAAGTTCATCCTTCATCTTTCCAATCACTTTCTTGTTCACGGTTGAATGTAGAGGCGAATCTTTTGGGTAGTCGCATGTGTCGTACCACCCATCAGCTCCTTTGGCTACTTCTGTTTCTAAATCCTTATAGAAGTCTTCAGTTGGGATGTCCAGAATAAAACTATCGGTGTCTGTGTAAAGAACTCTAGACTTTGGGTACAGCGGCTTAAAGTAGTCGTATAGAAATTCTAGCATTAATAACTTTGACAGCTCTAGCACGGCAAATCCGATAAACACCGGCTTATCCAACTTCACACTCAGTTTCTTCATCATAATGCCAACCAGGCTGTCGCTAAATATTCTAAAGTCTTGGTAGTTAGGTTTAGAGGTAAGCTTAATTGCTTGTTTTTCGTTTGTAACTAATCTTACATCTTTACGATTGTGTACGTTCTCCATGGTTTTACCAAAACAACTGTTGTTCATTAGTTTAAAGAAGTCTTTTTCTGAAGCGTCAGTGGCCTTAGTTCTAAGATCGGTGTTCTTCATAATGTACGGTCTCATAAAGGGCTCTTGGTCGCAGGTAATTATTCTGTGAACAGCTGTTAGCTTTAACCCATGCCTTAAGTAAAACTGTAACAGCCGATAATGACAAACGTGTTTAGTTTTGTTAAAGAGGTTAGGCACGAGTTTAGGCGGTTCTGTGGGATTCATCTTTAATCTTTCTGCGGCTAAGGGGAAATCGTTATGAAGGTCATGCAATTCTTTAGGATAATCTAAGTCTACTTCCAAGATTAGCCCTATTGGATTATCAGGCGTAAGCTGTGATAGCATACTCAACACTTTATTAACCTCATGAGGCCCGTTTATCATTTTAAAGTTTCTTAATGGCAGTGCCTGGCTCATGGCCCACCCATACAGATTGTTGGCATCTAAGTACATTAGATAGTTGGATGGTTTAGTTGGATCATAGTCGTCTAAATACTTGTTGTTGGCTCTGCGGTAAGGATGACAGGCCATGCTAATGCCTCCTCTCAGCCCGCCCTCAATCATCTGAAGTGTGGGTAAATCAGAAATTAAGTCAATCTGGATGTTTGTAGACTTTAAGAATGCATCCCAAGAAAGGCCAGGCGCAGAGATGTAATGTGATGAGTCTAAGCTGTAATGTTTCATGCATGTAGATCTGTAATTCTGAAAGACGTCTGCCAATAAACACACGTCAGCCATCAAGTAGTGATCGTGATAATCGCCCATCGTTTTGCAGTGCAATTCTGTCCAGGCTTTCTGAGCGTATTCATAGTCAGCATCAGATATGCCTTTACCTTTAAGACGGCTGTAAAAGTCTTCCTTTGCTGGCAGCGCTGGCTCGTCAAACTTGTCCCACGAGCCCATGTATTCATAAGGATAAACTCCTTTACGAACTAAAGATGGATTAAAGTATTTTTTAGTGATTGGAAAGGCTTGTAGAGATCCTGCCAATTTATCTAAACTCCCCATCAGATGTTGGGCAGTCATAAAAGGATAAACAGTCAAGAGTAAAGGTCATGTACTTTTCTGATGATTGTGCAATGCAGCTAACCCTCTTATATTTAGAAGTCACTGCTTGCATAATAAAGTGAGAATCGTAGCCCCGCAAGTTATGAAAGAAGATTGGCAGTTTCCATGTCTTGGGATCAACCTTAAGTTGAAGATTACAGCTATTATGCGCAGCCCCTCTGAACTTTCCAGTAATGTGATCATGGTCCCTTACAGCATCGCCTGATAATTCTCTGTTGCATATCCAGCAGTGGGTGGCTGATTTATAACGTTCTTCATCTTCAGGAGTCATCTTAATGTCTGAAAGGTTCAGCTGATTAGAGAATTGATTGCGAAGATGTTTCATCTGCTCTAAAAATTGATTAGCTGCGTTGGGACCTCTGTAAATCTCCGGCTGTGTGTGTCGGCCATCTGACCTAACAGCAACAAATGCATAAGAACAGATCTGATGCCGAGATAATAAGGCTGTTTTTTGTTCTTGTTCTTGTTGAGGGCCGTAGTACTGTGGCAAGATTGACTCGAAGTCAGCATAAACTACGTATGGGCTCATTTGCATTTTTTGTACATTCTTAAAACTAACTTTAGACCCTGGTTTGGGCATAAGAAGTTCGGTTTTACAGTCTTCATAACTTTTACAATGTTTCTTATGTTTGTCAGCCGCCTCTATAGATGGGATTCTAACCAAGCACCTTCTACAAAGCTCTTGTTTAGCAGAATCCAGTGTAGTATAAGCCAGAAGTCTGCTCATTGTTCTAATTAATACATAGTGGCTCTTGGAACCGTCTTCAAACAGTATTAAGTCTACATGATTTTCAAGTGAATCGCCTAAAGTAGGGGCTTCGGGAGAGACCCTTATAGGCTGTAAATTGTCTACTACAGACCATGTGTATACGCTCACGGTTATTGGTTTGTTTTGTTTTTCAAACTGGTTAATACTTTCTATGCTCACTGGAAAGTCTATGTTATCAAAGTTCAGGCTATCTTTATACTGCCAATAATTAGATACTCTGCCTGGGTGCTTTTTAACAGGATGCAAGTGTGCCAAAACGCACCACATGAAACATAAGTTATCTGAATTATGTATGTTTAGGACTGCTCGTTTAAGAACTAACTCTCTTGGGAGAGGAAGGTAAGAATTGCCGACTATATCATAGAACTTTGCTTGTCTCAATATAATTGAAGGACTGTTCCTTTAGTCCAACCGGAGCCGCGCGTTTTCGCTTCTTCAACGCATGGTCAAACTGTGTAAGCATGTAATCAGCCCAGCCAGGTGTAAAGTTGTGATAGCTGATTACTTTTTTCTGTATAGTTGAAACCCAGACTTGCATACTACTATCATCAGGGGTTATATATTTAATCAGAATAGTTAACAACACTTTTACTGGCGGGTTAATTTGAAGAGAGACTGGGATTTTAGAGATAGCATGTATCACGCTTTCATAAACATTTATAGGATTAATAATGCCCATGTCTAAATCAATGGTCTTATTGTTTAATGATTTGTTACTACCTTCCAACTGTACGTTGTTGGAAGGTAGTATTTCAAACTCGGACTCACTTGCGGGGTTCATTTTTTAACCCATAATATTTACGTAAATAAAAAAATAAATGTAAATAAAAGTAAGTAAACGGGCTTTTTATTCTTCTCCCAAGCGTTGCAACACTTCAAGACACGTTAACCTTACAAGAACGCCTGCCAATACTTTAGCTTTTTCCGAATCACTACAGTCAATGTTCATCACTTTAACTGCTTCGTCAAATAGTTCACTATGATCTTTTATTATATTGTTTACATCATTCTCAAACCCAAATTCACTAAAATCAATGTTTAACACTTTCATTGTTTCGTCAAATAGTTCATTACAATTCTTTAAATCAGATTCACTGAGTTCGGCAGCCATTTTTAAATGTAAATAAATAAATAAAAAAAATAATTGTAAATGTAAATTCAGCTATTGTTTATTATTCATAGTCTTTTCTAATCGTAAAGCCTGATCTTCATTAAAGTGAATAGCTACTCCTTCAGGGCTGGTAGAAACAGTCAGATTAGCATCTTCAGGAGCCATATTATCAACTAAAATGGTAAGCAACTTTATAACTGGTTGGGGCCAAGAATCTGGCATTTTACTAACGGCTTCCACTACGCCTTCTCGTATAGTTAAACGCTCAAAAAGATCATTAATTAATTCTTCAAACATGCCCTCTAACTCTTCTCTATCGGCCCCCCACCCCCTCTCCTCCTCCCAAATTCTGTATATATTAATAAGCTCTGTAGCTACTTCAGGCTTCATTTTTTATTCCAGAATAAAATCATAAATTAAAAAAATTAACTAGGCGGTGGGTGGGGTGTGCGTGCGTGGGGGTGGGGTGGTGGCAGGGGTGGGGTGGTGGCAGGGGCGAGGGTTGGGGTGGGGTGTGTGCAGGAGTTACCCCCCTTAGTATTATTTTTAGCCCTATTGAGGGCCTTTCTGTGTCACTTGTCCGCCGCGGACGATCGTCCTAGTTCTGGCATATTTTTAGCCCTGTTGGAGTCTTTCTGTGTCACTTGTCCGCCGCGGACGATCGTCCTAGTTCTGGCATATTTTTAGCCTTTAGGCTGGAGTCTGCTTCCTCGGCTAGTATTGATTTTTTCACAGCAGCTAGCCAGAAGACCGCGTTTAATCACTCTGCCAGAACTCGCTTTGCATATATTTTACAATAAGCTTTCTTTTCTTATACGAGCTGTTAATCGAAATTTTGGGCTTGTGGAACTTTGGATAGTAGAAAAAAACAAAATGATAATTCCATCAGTTTTCTACACGGCGTGGGTTCCATCAGAATTTCAGTTTTTAAATAATTATCCCAGGACGCTTTTAGGGTAGATTTTTTAAAAACAGTTTTTGTTCTTTCAAGCCAATGGCCTAAAAGCAAAGATTGACGAAGAGTTTTACGATTTCCATCTTTGATCTTAGAACCGGCTTTCAGTAAAACAGACGTAATTTCAGTCATGTTTTTCAGCTTCATAAAAGAGCCTTCATCAATCAGCTCATCATCAAGTTGCTCTACAAAACAATTACGTAAAAATCATCCAGTTCACTTACCGTCATTTCACGTTTTACTTGCTTCGTTTCCAAAAGATTTAAACTCTCTTTTGGCTGGGGTGGTTTCAAGCAAGGCTCGCCACGTTCTAATTTTTCAAGATATAAAATCATTTCCCGATAATACTTTTTGTATTTCAATATTATCTCTTTTTACTCGTCTGAATAAAGCAAATGCTCAGTTTGGCTTTCTTGAGAACTAACAACCATTGCGGCCTCTTGTGAAGATAAACTAGCTTCCAGGCTGGACTCTGCCATTTTTTCAACGCAGCAACAGCGCTAACACGTCTTCACTCATAGGCAGCCCGCTCAAGAATGCCAGCTTGGGCAGCAGGTTCGGCGTCCCGGCAGAAATGATGTCATACCTCCCTGTCGATTGGTTGAAAGTGCACACGTGACAGCTCAGTCCATCACGGGATGATTAATAATGCAGTATTAGCTGCTCGCTCTGCTGCACAGGAGGCCTGCAGCCGATATTGATTGGGGCCTGTCTGAGGAGGCAGGGCTGTCGGACCTCCTGTGCAGCAGAGCGTGCAACCGATATTGATTGGGGCCGGTCTGGGGAGGCAGGACTGTCAAGCCATATAAATGTTAAAATGTTTTAGATAATTTCATGCCATGGAGAGAGAATGTCAATATCCAGGTTCTATATCACCACAGCTTATTTTGCACGAAACCCCCCCATTTTAATGTACTGATTGCGTCAATTTTAGAGGTTTTGGGGTGTTAATTTTGTTTAGAAAACAGGTGTTAATTTTGGCCAAAACTAGCATGTGAAGGACGTGATTTGTATGTGAAAAGGGGGGTTTCGTGCAAAATAAGATGTGGTGGGATAGAACTGGGATATTGACATTCTCCATCCCCCTGTACAGAAACAACCCGGCAGAGATTCGAACCTGCAACCCCAAGATTACGAGTCCGGCGCTTTACCACTGAGCTCTTCCGCCTCCCGCCTGAATGTACCTATCCAAATAATGATAATAAGTAGATAGCCCTAGCATAGCCAATGTACCTATCTCAACAGCTAAAACAAAACAAAAAAGATAGACAGGCCTGCAAAGGCCAGTGCAACTACCCAAACAAGTATAGGCAATGGCCAGCCTTGATATCGCCAGCTGCGGGAAGATAACAGACAACATTATGGGAAAGGCAATGACAACCTGCAACATCAAGCGTTTAAACAGAGAAAGGAGGATAAGGACATCATGAACAGTAAAAGATAGACGAGGCCAAGGGGAGAAAGGAAAGATCGATAAGGAAACCACAAACAAGGACAAATGGATGATGAAGCCATGACAACAGGAAACATGGGTGTGTGTATGGAAAGACAGATCATGACATTATAAGAAAGAAAAGGAAAGAAAAACAACCCGAACGTGCCTCTTACAGAGAACCTAACATACAGAGGATGGGTGTGGACATCATAACATACAGAGGATGGGTGTGGACATCGTAACATACAGAGGATGGGTGTGGACATCGTAACATACAGAGGATGGGTGTGGACATCGTAACATACAGAGGATGGGTGTGGACATCGTAACATACAGAGGATGGGTGTGGACATCGTAACAAGCAAAGATGGTGGTGGACATTGTGAGAAGGACAGATGGAAGAAGACATCATGAGAAAAGACAGATGGGTATAGACATCATGAGAAAAGACAGATGAGTATAGACATCAAGAGAAAGGACAGATGGAAGAAGACATCATGAGAAAAGACAGATGGGTATAGACATCAAGAGAAAGGACAGATGGAAGAAGACATCATGAGAAAAGACAGATGGGTATAGACATCAAGAGAAAGGTAAGATGAAAGTGGACATCATGAGAAAGCAAAGATGGGTGAGGACATCCTGAGAAACGAATGATGGGTGAGGACATCATGAAAACGTAAAGATGGATGAGGACACACTGAGAAAGGAAACATGGTTGTGGACATCATCAATAAGGAAAGATCTCACTTTCCTACCTTTGGAGAAAATAAGTGAGACAGAGGGGAAAGGGCAGAAACCTTGCCCAAAGGGATCTTACAGTTTACCAGCCTTTTTGTTCAATACAAGTGGCTGCTCATAAATGAAGTGCCATCCTTAAAAGTTCTGGCCGGTAAGGACAATATGAACTGCTTGAAGTGGCTGCAAGAGAAAACTATCAACAGACTTTATATTACATTAAAGGGTGAATGAAGAGTACGAAAGCGACTGATTATTAAACTGCTGGGTTGACTGACTGATCGATTTTTTTTTTATTTGCATATATGTAATCTATAAATCTTGACTGTTCTTTTTATTTGATTGATAGTTTTCCTTAAACCCAGGAAAGAATCGATTACTAATCTTGCACTGAAATCGGCAAAATAAGTTCAGAAAAAACGCTATCTACAAGCAAACATTTGGGGTGCACACCCACACACACACCCACACAACACCACACACATACACACACATGTCACTATAATACACAAAAAATCAACAGGCCCAAAAAGCATGTAGAAAACACAGCGGCACACAACACACACACACACACAAACCACACACGCACTCTCTCTCCCTCTCTCTCTCTCCACACCCCACCACACCACCACACCACACTCACCGCACACCGACGACCCCCAAACCACCTTTAACACACAAACATGGTGCGCGCGCCACACACACACAACCCCACACACCACACCACACATATACACACATAGCCCCCCTCTGTTTGTATCCTAATGTCGCATCGTTAATTTTAGTGAAAAAACAAAACGAAAACAACAACACCCCCCCACACAACCATAACAAAACACACCACAACACCACAACCCACCCAAAACACGCCCCCCCTGTTTGATATCACTAATGTCAGCATACTTAATAACAACAACGACAAAACAACACCCCCACACACACACACCACACAACACACACACCACACCAACACCAACACCCCCAAAACGCGCCACACCCCCTGCGATGCGCCAACAACAACCCCCCCTGGTGCCCCCACCCGGGGCGCACGCCACCCACACACTACAATATGCTGTGCACGCACACCCACACCCCCCACTATGCATGTGCACCCCAAACACACACACCCCTCACACATCATGATGTGGTAGGTGCACACACACAGCACCTCACACGCACACGCGCGGGGCGCCACCACACACACACCAGTATATATGGCGTGGGGGTTTTGTGCGGTGCGTGGTGCGTGCGTGCGTGTGTGCGTGGTGCGTGTGTGCTGCGTGCGTGCGTGCGTGGGCGTGTGTGTGTGTTTTGTGTGTTGTGTGGTGTGTGTTGCTGTGACATATTCTGATAAAATTGTGAAATTACAATAATTATTTGCCTTCGAGTGTTTGGGCAAGATATTTATCAAAATACACGCACGCAGCACAGAAACACACACACCACACACACACACACCACACACCACACACCACCACACACACACACACACACACAGCCGGCCCCTGAAAATAATAACTTCCCCACTATTTCCCAAATTCAACAACAATCCATGCAAAATCTTATGTTTATCCAGAATGCGAAACAGTCAATAAAAAAAAGCGACAACAGTATACAAAACGCGCAACGTCAAGAAGGGTAAGAAAACCCGTCAATTGCAAAAAGGGGTAACTGTCAATCATGTCAAAAAAACCAGGGGGGCAGCGACACAAGGTGAAACTAAATTTGGGCCCCCGGGCCCGGGGCACCTTGCAGGAACACCCAGCTGCTTTCCCCCCAAAAGTTATTCCTGCAAATTTTTCAAAGTTACTTTTCAAAAATCAACAACGAAAAAAAGCACGTGGGTGAATGTGACGAAGCCCTTTTAAACAATGTTCACACACACACACACAAAAAATTCTGAACGGCCATGGCGTCATTATTGGTTTTTGGTGGGAGATGGTGCGGTTTTCTCCCCCCGTTGTTCCCCCCCGTGTTCCCCCGGGGCTAGCGCCAACTGTTGCCCACACAGGGCTGGAACACCGGACACGGGGTGGAACAACGGACACGCGGGGACACACCGGCACGCAGGCTGGAACCCTCAGGACACAACAGGCTGGACCATCAGGACACAGCAGGCGGACACCCCGGACCGCAGGCTGGCACTCAGGACACAGAGGTGGACACACCCCGGAAAAGCAGGCGGAACATCAGGACACAGAGGTGGACACCCAGGCAAGCAGGTGGCACACCAGGGCAC
>JAMYXO010004232.1:0-17899 GCA_033310375.1 Conus canariensis | reverse complement strand
GGCGCCATTTTATTCCTTTTGTGCCTTGATGATTGTCTTAATTTCATCGTATGACACCAGGTTGTTGGCCTGCTCCTTCTGTGCACCATCTTTTGCCAGAATGTCCGCTTTTTCGTTGCCTCTGATGCCACAGTGTGCTGGTACCCATTGTATCACCACTTTCTCCACTCTGGCACTCAGGGCAACAAGGGCTGAAGTGATATGGTTCTGTTCTTTGCAGCGGGAGTTCTTGAGGCTTGGAGCACGGAGAGAGCGTCAGAGAAGACCACCACCTGCCCTGTTGTTCTTTGGAGTTCTGCAAGACTGTTGTGGCTGCCTCACAGAGGGCTTCTCGCTCAGCTCGGAAGTTGGTGGAGTATTTTCCTGTTGGAATTGCAATTTCTTCATCTCCGTCTTTGTATCGAAGGAAGATTCCAGCTCCACCATCCCTCGTTGCCTCTGTGGCGGAGCCATCTGTGAAGACAGGGGTCCAGTCTTCCTGGGGATATTGGTTGCAGATGTACTCCATGGCCAGGGCCTTCCTTTGGGTGTCTGACTGTATTCCTCTCTTCTCCACTCCGGGAATGCTGGTGACGACTGTTGGGAACACCTGCCTCTTCCAAGATGGGTGGGTGACATTTGCCGGATAGGCTTTGCTTCGTGTTCCATCAAGACTGGGCTTTGTCTTTCAAGGCGTCTTGACTGGCAGATGAAGCTGCCTCTTTTCAACCGGCTCTTGGTGGGTCTGCTCATTCTGTTGTTCATTGGATGGTTTTCAAGGCGTTTGAATTTTGCTGCTTGGATGAGGATCTTTGTGTCCCTTCTGTCCTCTAATGACTGTAGCCCAGTGGTCTCTTCCATCTTCAGGATTGGGGTGGATCTCATGGCGCCAATTATGACACGCTGAGCTTGGTTCTGTATCTTATTGAGGTGGTTGAGGTTAGACTTTGCAGCTGATGCCCATGCTGACGTCCCGTACTCAACTACAGGTCGGACTCTCCCTGTATAGAGTCTCTTCAGGATACGTTCGTCAGCCCCCAGTTCGTCCCCGCAAGTTTCCTCATGATCGCCAGTCTCAACTTGGCCTTGCTACAGCATCTGGTGATCTGCTGTTTCCAAGTGAGCCTGCGATCAAAGGTCACTCCCAGGTAGGTAGGTGTGGGTTCCTCTGCAAGCCTTTGGTTGTTCAGTGTCAGCTTCGCCTCTTGCTTCTTGCTGGATAGGCTGAAGACTGTGTAGGTTGTTTTGCTTGAGTTGACAGAGACAAGCCATTCCTTGGTCCAGTCGCTGATCTTGTTGAGCGCAGTCTGGAGGCGTACCTGTGCTGTGGTGGTGTACTCTTCAGAGCACCAAAGCACCAGGTCATCTGCGTAGATCGCTCCTCTGACCCCTTTTGGCAGTTCTCTGACGATGTCATCTATGAAGATGAGGAACAACGTTGGCGAAAGGACTCCTCCTTGTGGTACTCCCTGTCTCAGCACCTTCTTCTTGCTTTTCTGGCCCTGAATCTTGACTCGGGCTTGGCGATTGTGTAGGTACTGGCTGATCCAGGTGTACATCCCCCAGACACACCACATCGCCGTAGTTTGAGCCTAAGTCCGTCCTTCCAGACTTTGTCGAACGCCTTCTCCATGTCAATCCAGACAGCAAGCGTGTTCTTCTTTTCTTGGAAAGCGTCCTCAATGCTTTGCGTGATGAATGTGATCTGGTCTTCTGTTGATCTGTGTTGGCGGAAGCCTGCCTGTTCAGGGCTCAGCAGCTGATGCTCCTCAAGGTGCCAGACAAGCCTTGTGTTGACAAGTCTCTCCATCAGCTTCCCTAAGCAGCTTGTAAGGCTGATGGGTCTGTAGCTGTCAGCCTTCGACTTGTCCTTTCCCTTTTTGTGAATGGGGATCATGTCTGCTTCCCTCCAACACTGTGGTACTGATCCTGTCTTCCAGCTGGAGTTAAAGATTTTTAGAAGGACTGCCTTGCTCTTCATCCCAAGATGCAGAATCATTTCATTTGTGATTCCGTCTGGTCCAGGTGACTTCTTCAGGTTGAGGCTCTGCAACGCTTCCTCCAGCTCTTTCTCTGTGAAAGCTGTGGTCATTACTTCCTCTTGGGGCTCTTCCTCATGAAGTTCGCCTTGGGCCCTGTGCACTGCAGCTCTATGTTCAGGAGGGACTTCCAGATTGCTGATGTTTTCATAGACGTCTATGAAGTGGTCTGCTGCTTTCTTTCCAGAGAGGTAATTTCCATTCTCTTGTATTGTTATAGTGGTGTGACTTGTTTTTCATTACAGAGGGTTCTAGCCAGTTTCCACAGCTTGCTGCCATCCCTGTCGAGATTTAGGCTTTCAGTTTTCTCTTGCCAGCTTTTTCTTGCAGCTTGTGCGCAGGACAGCTTGTATCTGGCAGTTACTTCCTTCAGCGCTATGTTATTCTCCAGTGATGGCTGCTTTTCTGCTCTGTCCCTGGCTTCCGTAACAGCATCTTCCAGATTCTGGAGTTCCTCCGTCCAGTAGGGCTTGTAATCTTTACGTGCTCCTCTTGGGATGGATTCTGTAGCAGCTTTCAAGACGGCCTTTGTGAAGTCTTGAACCATCTTGTTTGAGTCCTTCTGCCTGATGTTGATTGGCTTTGTGTGTGTATCAGTGAGGGTCTCGAAGAGAGTCCAGTCCGCCTTTCTGTAATTCCAGCGGGGAAAACACTTTGCTTGTGGACACTGTAAGTTGAGGTTGATAGAGAGTTTGACGGGCTTGTGGTCACTTCCTCCAAGCTGGTTGAGGACTGTTCTTGTGGTCCTGACGAACAGGTCGTTGGTGGCGAACGCTAGATCTGGTGTTGATGTGGTCATCCAGCATCTAGAGTAAAAGGTGGGTTCATCATCTTCTTGATTGATGAGATGAAGATGTGTGTCAATCTCCCAATCCTCAACTTCTTCGCCTCTCTTGTCCGTCTCCTCATAGCCCCATCTCTCTGAGTGACTGTTAAAATCACCCACCACCACGCAGTTGTTGTCTGGGATGTTCATGTATGTGAGGGAAAGATCACGATCTTGAGGGCAATAGACATTGTAGATCCTGATGTTGCGTTCCTTAAGGACTATATCAATACCTTGGATCTCTGCCTGTTGATTGGTGTTGATCTTGAGTTCTTGTGCGGCGATGGAATTCCGCACCAAGATAAGCACCCCTCCTTTGTTTCTTTCCTCACGGTCCAACCTGATGGTCTCGTAACCCCTCACTTGAAAGCGATGGTTTACGGTCAAATGTGTCTCTTGGACACATGCGATATCAATATTTTCTTGATGCATCCTTTCTGCCAAGCCAAGTTTCTTTTTATGCACCCCTTCTGCATTCCACTGGAGAATGTTGAGCATTCTGGGTGGTACCGTTTGCTTGGCATTAGCAGGAGGATGAGGTCTCCTTCTTCGTCGCATTGACATGCAGAATTTCTTTGTCTGACCACCGACCGCTTGGGGTGGGCCCCTTTGAGGCATAGGGCCCGGCTCCCGCCCTCCCCGGCGGGTCTCCGAAGGTCGAGCGCCACATCGAAATTCTGTGGACTGCATCATCATGGAAGCGTATATGCGTGGTATCGTGGTTTAAGCTGCGCCAGTGGCCCGATACCTCCGTCTTCAGCTGGAGTTTTCTTTCGGGGTGCCTCACCCTTAGCTCATGGCCCGTGCGTCCTGCCCTGTGAGCACAGGGGGGATTGTTTCTCCGGGGATCCCACCCCGGGGCTAGAGGTTATACCGCGCCTCTTGACCGCATGATGAGCCCGTCATAGGACACATGGGGTATTTCAGTGAGGACAACAGTGCCACCTGTTGACCCACCCCGTCCTGATAGGAACATCGCCAGTTGGTCCGGGACTGCTTATTCTGCCAGGCAAGCCTGACTTATATCGCAGCTAAACCCCCATATCTGAGGGCCATTCCCCTATCCGCCACCCGGGGACCCGCCGAGTTGGGGATGGTCGCCCCACTACTGAATTGGAAGCAGCCTGGTCCCGGACTATGTGTGATTGACAGTCCAAGGATTAGTTACAAATATGTGTAATACCACGATGTGGGATCCATGTCACGATGAACGTTTGTAAAGGCCAATTGTACAACGTTGTTTCCACATAAGTTTCCTATATCTGCCTCCCTCCTCACTCCATTTCATAATCAAAGAAATAAATAGATGAGAAAGAAGAAGGAATGTTTGATATGCCGTGAAGATTTGGGCGAATGATTTAAACTTCATTGGGGGTAACATAGACGTTGTCACAATCATACCACTAGTGCTAATAATGAAACAAAAAACGGAACAATAAAGAAAGAAAAAGGAAGGAAGGAAGGAAGGAAGGAGGGAGGGAAGGAAAAGAACCAAAAAAGCAAGAGAGATAAACAAAATGGAAAACAAAACCCGAAGTCTACATGGTGGGTAAGTGAAAAAAAGAATTGATTAATTACTTAATTAGTTAGATAGTTAGTTCTATTATTCTGAATTTATAATCATCTTCTCATAACGTCATCATGACACATCAATCCTCCCTGTCTTACATTTTGTTCTTATTGCTTTCTTTATCTTCCTATTTCCATCTCTTCTTTGTTTTTGTTTTTTGTACTCTATTCATTTATTTTTTTTATTGTCTTATATATGTATGTATATACACATTTTCTTTCATTTTTAAAGACAATTAGAAAGTTAGAAGCTGAGAGAAAAAAGCTCTTTATTACTTGTAATCTGTTCAAGCCAAAAAAACAAAAAAAAAACTTATTCCCATTAACTAACTACCTAACTAACTGACTAACTACCTTACTTACTACTTAAATAACTAACTAATTAACTATTCTTCACATTTTGTTTCTTCACATTTTTTCTTTGTTTGTCCGGGATTCGAACCCACAGCTTTTGGATGGGTGGGCGTCTGAAGGCGTGCCTTTTCAGACGGATGTCTTACCCCACTGCTAACAGACACCTACTCTACATTGAGAAATTTATGCCTTATGAAGTTCACTTTTGTTCCTCCCTAACCAGCAGCTAGTTCAAATCTTCACTTGTTTCCTACACAAGTCTGTTCGTATGCCTGTTAGGAGTGTCCCGGCAACTGTACAAAGTATGCTCAACTCAGCATTGCACAACATGATGCTATCCCCGTTCAAAACTGAAGACAAAGGAAATGACATTGTCGTCGTCCTGAGGTTCAATACTATAAGCGATTATTCCCTGTCACGTTACTACCACAACGTCCATGCTGTGTATCGCAGAAAGTGCCCCCTCCAGCTAAACAGGGATAAGACTGTGAAACACAGAAGAAGCCAAGGGTAGGCAAGGCAGCCTTTTCATCTCCATCTTTTTTATTTCTGCCAACTCTTCCCGGTTTGTTATATGGTGCTGATGCTGACAGTGAAAAAATTGTTTATACTGATAAACATGTAGCTGACAATGATCATTGTTTGCCTGCTTCTGTTTCCCAGTCTTTGTATGACATTTATAACAATGAACGGCAAATCAACATGAAACTGTGTGGCAACAATACACAGTTACTGATAGTTTGCCATGACTTGAGAAAAAGTGCGTAGCAGAAACAGATTTGCATATGACTGTTAGTGTAAAAACTACTGAAGGCTATGAAGAGGAAAATAACACAACCGAACGTGATTCAAAATCGATGCACTTACCCAACACAGAGCACAAAACTAATGTTAGAACATCAAACACATGTGGCACAGATAGCGCCTAGCTCACTACAGAAGCTAATGTGCAGCAGCGCGCAGAATCTTGTCAACAAAACATTCACACACAAATAATGGCAACTATTGTGGAAAGAGGGAAGACCTTGGTAAGACTCCTCCATGTGTGTGGCCAAGTCCAACACATCATTTCTACCTGGAGCAAATATTGTTGTGAAAGGAAATCCTCACAAGACCCATCGTGACTGTTGTGTTGTAAAGTTGTGAAGTGGACTATTAGTATGTGTGATTGACAGTCCAAGGATTAGTTACAAATATGTGTAATACCACGATGTGGGATCCATGTCACGATGAACGTTTGTAAAGGCCAATTGTACAACGTTGTTTCCACATAAGTTTCCTATATCTGCCTCCCTCCTCACTCCATTTCATAATCAAAGAAATAAATAGATGAGAAAGAAGAAGGAATGTTTGATATGCCGTGAAGATTTGGGCGAATGATTTAAACTTCATTGGGGGTAACATAGACGTTGTCACAATCACACCACTAGTGCTAATAATGAAACAAAAAACGGAACAATAAAGAAAGAAAAAGGAAGGAAGGAAGGAAGGAAGGAGGGAGGGAAGGAAAAGAACCAAAAAAGCAAGAGAGATAAACAAAATGGAAAACAAAACCCCGAAGTCTACATGGTGGGTAAGTGAAAAAAAGAATTGATTAATTACTTAATTAGTTAGATAGTTAGTTCTATTATTCTGAATTTATAATCATCTTCTCATAACGTCATCATGACACATCAATCCTCCCTGTCTTACATTTTGTTCTTATTGCTTTCTTTATCTTCCTATTTCCATCTCTTCTTTGTTTTTGTTTTTTGTACTCTATTCATTTATTTTTTTTATTGTCTTATATATGTATGTATATACACATTTTCTTTCATTTTTAAAGACAATTAGAAAGTTAGAGGCTGAGAGAAAAAAGCTCTTTATTACTTGTAATCTGTTCAAGCCAAAAAAACAAAAAAAAAACTTATTCCCATTAACTAACTACCTAACTAACTGACTAACTACCTTACTTACTACTTAAATAACTAACTAATTAACTATTCTTCACATTTTGTTTCTTCACATTTTTTCTTTGTTTGTCCGGGATTCGAACCCACAGCTTTTGGATGGGTGGGCGTCTGAAGGCGTGCCTTTTCAGACGGATGTCTTACCCCACTGCTAACAGACACCTACTCTACATTGAGAAATTTATGCCTTATGAAGTTCACTTTTGTTCCTCCCTAACCAGCAGCTAGTTCAAATCTTCACTTGTTTCCTACACAAGTCTGTTCGTATGCCTGTTAGGAGTGTCCCGGCAACTGTACAAAGTATGCTCAACTCAGCACTGCACAACATGATGCTATCCCCGTTCAAAACTGAAGACAAAGGAAATGACATTGTCGTCGTCCTGAGGTTCAATACTATAAGCGATTATTCCCTGTCACGTTACTACCACAACGTCCATGCTGTGTATCGCAGAAAGTGCCCCCTCCAGCTAAACAGGGATAAGACTGTGAAACACAGAAGAAGCCAAGGGTAGGCAAGGCAGCCTTTTCATCTCCATCTTTTTTATTTCTGCCAACTCTTCCCGGTTTGTTATATGGTGCTGATGCTGACAGTGAAAAAATTGTTTATACTGATAAACATGTAGCTGACAATGATCATTGTTTGCCTGCTTCTGTTTCCCAGTCTTTGTATGACATTTAAAACAATGAACGGCAAATCAACATGAAACTGTGTGGCAACAATACACAGTTACTGATAGTTTGCCATGACTGTGAGAAAAAGTGCGTAGCAGAAACAGATTTGCATATGACTGTTAGTGTAAAAAACTACTGAAGGCTATGAAGAGGAAAATAACACAACCGAACGTGATTCAAAATCGATGCACTTACCCAACACAGAGCACAAAACTAATGTTAGAACATCAAACACATGTGGCACAGATAGCGCCTAGCTCACTACAGAAGCTAATGTGCAGCAGCGCGCAGAATCTTGTCAACAAAACATTCACACACAAATAATGGCAACTATTGTGGAAAGAGGGAAGACCTTGGTAAGACTCCTCCATGTGTGTGGCCAAGTCCAACACATCATTTCTACCTGGAGCAAATATTGTTGTGAAAGGAAATCCTCACAAGACCCATCGTGACTGTTGTGTTGTAAAGTTGTGAAGTGGACTATTAGTATGTGTGATTGACAGTCCAAGGATTAGTTACAAATATGTGTAATACCACGATGTGGGATCCATGTCACGATGAACGTTTGTAAAGGCCAATTGTACAACGTTGTTTCCACATAAGTTTCCTATATCTGCCTCCCTCCTCACTCCATTTCATAATCAAAGAAATAAATAGATGAGAAAGAAGAAGGAATGTTTGATATGCCGTGAAGATTTGGGCGAATGATTTAAACTTCATTGGGGGTAACATAGACGTTGTCACAATCACACCACAGTGCTAATAATGAAACAAAAAACGGAACAATAAAGAAAGAAAAAGGAAGGAAGGAAGGAAGGAAGGAGGGAGGGAAGGAAAAGAACCAAAAAAGCAAGAGAGATAAACAAAATGGAAAACAAAACCCCGAAGTCTACATGGTGGGTAAGTGAAAAAAGAATTGATTAATTACTTAATTAGTTAGATAGTTAGTTCTATTATTCTGAATTTATAATCATCTTCTCATAACGTCATCATGACACATCAATCCTCCCTGTCTTACATTTTGTTCTTATTGCTTTCTTTATCTTCCTATTTCCATCTCTTCTTTGTTTTTGTTTTTTGTACTCTATTCATTTATTTTTTTTATTGTCTTATATATGTATGTATATACACATTTTCTTTCATTTTTAAAGACAATTAGAAAGTTAGAGGCTGAGAGAAAAAAGCTCTTTACTACTTGTAATCTGTTCAAGCCAAAAAAACAAAAAAAACTTATTCCCATTAACTAACTAACTAATGAAATACCTAACTAACTACCTAACTAACTGACTAACTACCTTACTTACTACTTAAATAACTAACTAATTAACTATTCTTCACATTTTGCTTCTTCACATTTTTTCTTTGTTTGTCCGGGATTCGAACCCACAGCTTTTGGATGGGTGGGCGTCTGAAGGCGTGCCTTTTCAGACGGATGTCTTACCCCACTGCTAACAGACACCTACTCTACATTGAGAAATTTATGCCTTATGAAGTTCACTTTTGTTCCTCCCTAACCAGCAGCTAGTTCAAATCTTCACTTGTTTCCTACACAAGTCTGTTCGTATGCCTGTTAGGAGTGTCCCGGCAACTGTACAAAGTATGCTCAACTCAGCACTGCACAACATGATGCTATCCCCGTTCAAAACTGAAGACAAAGGAAATGACATTGTCGTCGTCCTGAGGTTCAATACTATAAGCGATTATTCCCTGTCACGTTACTACCACAACGTCCATGCTGTGTATCGCAGAAAGTGCCCCCTCC
This sequence comes from Conus canariensis, assembly GCA_033310375.1. NCBI lineage: Eukaryota > Metazoa > Mollusca > Gastropoda > Neogastropoda > Conidae > Conus > Conus canariensis. Next base: position 8,749 of record JAMYXO010004232.1, on the reverse strand, counting down.
AGCTAAACAGGGATAAGACTGTGAAACACAGAAGAAGCCAAGGGTAGGCAAGGCAGCCTTTTCATCTCCATCTTTTTTATTTCTGCCAACTCTTCCCGGTTTGTTATATGGTGCTGATGCTGACAGTGAAAAAATTGTTTATACTGATAAACATGTAGCTGACAATGATCATTGTTTGCCTGCTTCTGTTTCCCAGTCTTTGTATGACATTTAAAACAATGAACGGCAAATCAACATGAAACTGTGTGGCAACAATACACAGTTACTGATAGTTTGCCATGACTCTGAGAAAAAGTGCGTAGCAGAAACAGATTTGCATATGACTGTTAGTGTAAAAACTACTGAAGGCTATGAAGAGGAAAATAACACACGAACGTGATTCAAAATCGATGCACTTACCCAACACAGAGCACAAAACTAATGTTAGAACATCAAACACATGTGGCACAGATAGCGCCTAGCTCACTACAGAAGCTAATGTGCAGCAGCGCGCAGAATCTTGTCAACAAAACATTCACACACAAATAATGGCAACTATTGTGGAAAGAGGGAAGACCTTGGTAAGACTCCTCCATGTGTGTGGCCAAGTCCAACACATCATTTCTACCTGGAGCAAATATTGTTGTGAAAGGAAATCCTCACAAGACCCATCGTGACTGTTGTGTTGTAAAGTTGTGAAGTGGACTATTAGTATGTGTGATTGACAGTCCAAGGATTAGTTACAAATATGTGTAATACCACGATGTGGGATCCATGTCACGATGAACGTTTGTAAAGGCCAATTGTACAACGTTGTTTCCACATAAGTTTCCTATATCTGCCTCCCTCCTCACTCCATTTCATAATCAAAGAAATAAATAGATGAGAAAGAAGAAGGAATGTTTGATATGCCGTGAAGATTTGGGCGAATGATTTAAACTTCATTGGGGGTAACATAGACGTTGTCACAATCACACCACTAGTGCTAATAATGAAACAAAAAACGGAACAATAAAGAAAGAAAAAGGAAGGAAGGAAGGAAGGAAGGAGGGAGGGAAGGAAAAGAACCAAAAAAGCAAGAGAGATAAACAAAATGGAAAACAAAACCCCGAAGTCTACATGGTGGGTAAGTGAAAAAAGAATTGATTAATTACTTAATTAGTTAGATAGTTAGTTCTATTATTCTGAATTTATAATCATCTTCTCATAACGTCATCATGACACATCAATCCTCCCTGTCTTACATTTTGTTCTTATTGCTTTCTTTATCTTCCTATTTCCATCTCTTCTTTGTTTTTGTTTTTTGTACTCTATTCATTTATTTTTTTTATTGTCTTATATATGTATGTATATACACATTTTCTTTCATTTTTAAAGACAATTAGAAAGTTAGAGGCTGAGAGAAAAAAGCTCTTTACTACTTGTAATCTGTTCAAGCCAAAAAAACAAAAAAAACTTATTCCCATTAACTAACTAACTAATGAAATACCTAACTAACTACCTAACTAACTGACTAACTACCTTACTTACTACTTAAATAACTAACTAATTAACTATTCTTCACATTTTGTTTTTTCACATTTTTTCTTTGTTTGTCCGGGATTCGAACCCACAGCTTTTGGATGGGTGGGCGTCTGAAGGCGTGCCTTTTCAGACGGATGTCTTACCCCACTGCTAACAGACACCTACTCTACATTGAGAAATTTATGCCTTATGAAGTTCACTTTTGTTCCTCCCTAACCAGCAGCTAGTTCAAATCTTCACTTGTTTCCTACACAAGTCTGTTCGTATGCCTGTTAGGAGTGTCCCGGCAACTGTACAAAGTATGCTCAACTCAGCACTGCACAACATGATGCTATCCCCGTTCAAAACTGAAGACAAAGGAAATGACATTGTCGTCGTCCTGAGGTTCAATACTATAAGCGATTATTCCCTGTCACGTTACTACCACAACGTCCATGCTGTGTATCGCAGAAAGTGCCCCCTCCAGCTAAACAGGGATAAGACTGTGAAACACAGAAGAAGCCAAGGGTAGGCAAGGCAGCCTTTTCATCTCCATCTTTTTTATTTCTGCCAACTCTTCCCGGTTTGTTATATGGTGCTGATGCTGACAGTGAAAAAATTGTTTATACTGATAAACATGTAGCTGACAATGATCATTGTTTGCCTGCTTCTGTTTCCCAGTCTTTGTATGACATTTAAAACAATGAACGGCAAATCAACATGAAACTGTGTGGCAACAATACACAGTTACTGATAGTTTGCCATGACTCTGAGAAAAAGTGCGTAGCAGAAACAGATTTGCATATGACTGTTAGTGTAAAAACTACTGAAGGCTATGAAGAGGAAAATAACACACGAACGTGATTCAAAATCGATGCACTTACCCAACACAGAGCACAAAACTAATGTTAGAACATCAAACACATGTGGCACAGATAGCGCCTAGCTCACTACAGAAGCTAATGTGCAGCAGCGCGCAGAATCTTGTCAACAAAACATTCACACACAAATAATGGCAACTATTGTGGAAAGAGGGAAGACCTTGGTAAGACTCCTCCATGTGTGTGGCCAAGTCCAACACATCATTTCTACCTGGAGCAAATATTGTTGTGAAAGGAAATCCTCACAAGACCCATCGTGACTGTTGTGTTGTAAAGTTGTGAAGTGGACTATTAGTATGTGTGATTGACAGTCCAAGGATTAGTTACAAATATGTGTAATACCACGATGTGGGATCCATGTCACGATGAACGTTTGTAAAGGCCAATTGTACAACGTTGTTTCCACATAAGTTTCCTATATCTGCCTCCCTCCTCACTCCATTTCATAATCAAAGAAATAAATAGATGAGAAAGAAGAAGGAATGTTTGATATGCCGTGAAGATTTGGGCGAATGATTTAAACTTCATTGGGGGTAACATAGACGTTGTCACAATCACACCACTAGTGCTAATAATGAAACAAAAAACGGAACAATAAAGAAAGAAAAAGGAAGGAAGGAAGGAAGGAAGGAGGGAGGGAAGGAAAAGAACCAAAAAAGCAAGAGAGATAAACAAAATGGAAAACAAAACCCCGAAGTCTACATGGTGGGTAAGTGAAAAAAAGAATTGATTAATTACTTAATTAGTTAGATAGTTAGTTCTATTATTCTGAATTTATAATCATCTTCTCATAACGTCATCATGACACATCAATCCTCCCTGTCTTACATTTTGTTCTTATTGCTTTCTTTATCTTCCTATTTCCATCTCTTCTTTGTTTTTGTTTTTTGTACTCTATTCATTTATTTTTTTTATTGTCTTATATATGTATGTATATACACATTTTCTTTCATTTTTAAAGACAATTAGAAAGTTAGAGGCTGAGAGAAAAAAGCTCTTTATTACTTGTAATCTGTTCAAGCCAAAAAAACAAAAAAAAACTTATTCCCATTAACTAACTACCTAACTAACTGACTAACTACCTTACTTACTACTTAAATAACTAACTAATTAACTATTCTTCACATTTTGTTTCTTCACATTTTTTCTTTGTTTGTCCGGGATTCGAACCCACAGCTTTTGGATGGGTGGGCGTCTGAAGGCGTGCCTTTTCAGACGGATGTCTTACCCCACTGCTAACAGACACCTACTCTACATTGAGAAATTTATGCCTTATGAAGTTCACTTTTGTTCCTCCCTAACCAGCAGCTAGTTCAAATCTTCACTTGTTTCCTACACAAGTCTGTTCGTATGCCTGTTAGGAGTGTCCCGGCAACTGTACAAAGTATGCTCAACTCAGCATTGCACAACATGATGCTATCCCCGTTCAAAACTGAAGACAAAGGAAATGACATTGTCGTCGTCCTGAGGTTCAATACTATAAGCGATTATTCCCTGTCACGTTACTACCACAACGTCCATGCTGTGTATCGCAGAAAGTGCCCCCTCCAGCTAAACAGGGATAAGACTGTGAAACACAGAAGAAGCCAAGGGTAGGCAAGGCAGCCTTTTCATCTCCATCTTTTTTATTTCTGCCAACTCTTCCCGGTTTGTTATATGGTGCTGATGCTGACAGTGAAAAAATTGTTTATACTGATAAACATGTAGCTGACAATGATCATTGTTTGCCTGCTTCTGTTTCCCAGTCTTTGTATGACATTTATAACAATGAACGGCAAATCAACATGAAACTGTGTGGCAACAATACACAGTTACTGATAGTTTGCCATGACTGTGAGAAAAAGTGCGTAGCAGAAACAGATTTGCATATGACTGTTAGTGTAAAAACTACTGAAGGCTATGAAGAGGAAAATAACACAACCGAACGTGATTCAAAATCGATGCACTTACCCAACACAGAGCACAAAACTAATGTTAGAACATCAAACACATGTGGCACAGATAGCGCCTAGCTCACTACAGAAGCTAATGTGCAGCAGCGCGCAGAATCTTGTCAACAAAACATTCACACACAAATAATGGCAACTATTGTGGAAAGAGGGAAGACCTTGGTAAGACTCCTCCATGTGTGTGGCCAAGTCCAACACATCATTTCTACCTGGAGCAAATATTGTTGTGAAAGGAAATCCTCACAAGACCCATCGTGACTGTTGTGTTGTAAAGTTGTGAAGTGGACTATTAGTATGTGTGATTGACAGTCCAAGGATTAGTTACAAATATGTGTAATACCACGATGTGGGATCCATGTCACGATGAACGTTTGTAAAGGCCAATTGTACAACGTTGTTTCCACATAAGTTTCCTTACTGCCTCCCCCTCACTCCTTTCATATCAAAGAAAAATAGATGAGAAAGAAGAGTTTTTTTTTTTTTTTTTTTTTTTTTTTTTTTTTTTTTTTTTTTTTTTTTTTTTTTTTTTTTTTTTTTTTTTTTTTTTTTTTTTTTTTTTTTTTTTTTTTTTTTTTTTTTTTTTTTTTTTTTTTTTTTTTTTTTTTTTTTTTTTTTTTTTTTTTTTTTTTTTTTTTTTTTTTTTTTTTTTTTTTTTTTTTTTTTTTTTTTTTTTTTTTTTTTTTTTTTTTTTTTTTTTTTTTTTTTTTTTTTTTTTTTTTTTTTTTTTTTTTTTTTTTTTTTTTTTTTTTTTTTTTTTTTTTTTTTTTTTTTTTTTTTTTTTTTTTTTTTTTTTTTTTTTTTTTTTTTTTTTTTTTTTTTTTTTTTTTTTTTTTTTTTTTTTTTTTTTTTTTTTTTTTTTTTTTTTTTTTTTTTTTTTTTTTTTTTTTTTTTTTTTTTTTTTTTTTTTTTTTTTTTTTTTTTTTTTTTTTTTTTTTTTTTTTTTTTTTTTTTTTTTTTTTTTTTTTTTTTTTTTTTTTTTTTTTTTTTTTTTTTTTTTTTTTTTTTTTTTTTTTTTTTTTTTTTTTTTTTTTTTTTTTTTTTTTTTTTTTTTTTTTTTTTTTTTTTTTTTTTTTTTTTTTTTTTTTTTTTTTTTTTTTTTTTTTTTTTTTTTTTTTTTTTTTTTTTTTTTTTTTTTTTTTTTTTTTTTTTTTTTTTTTTTTTTTTTTTTTTTTTTTTTTTTTTTTTTTTTTTTTTTTTTTTTTTTTTTTTTTTTTTTTTTTTTTTTTTTTTTTTTTTTTTTTTTTTTTTTTTTTTTTTTTTTTTTTTTTTTTTTTTTTTTTTTTTTTTTTTTTTTTTTTTTTTTTTTTTTTTTTTTTTTTTTTTTTTTTTTTTTTTTTTTTTTTTTTTTTTTTTTTTTTTTTTTTTTTTTTTTTTTTTTTTTTTTTTTTTTTTTTTTTTTTTTTCAAATCCTAATGAAAAAAAAACTCCTTAAAAAAAATTAACAAACCCCCTTCTTTTAAATAACAAAAAAAACATTTTAAGGGGAAAAAAGGGGGAGAACCAAAAGGGTTTTGGGGGGGGGCCAACGGTTTTTAAAGGGGGTTTTAAAAATGAAAAACCCCTATTAAATTAAAATTTATCCTTATATTTATTTTTTTCCTCCCTAACCACAGCAAAATTTTCCCCCTTTGTTTTAAAATTTTGTTGCCTTTTTTTTTTTTGTGTTTAACTGCATCAAAATTTTTATCCCCTTAAAATAAAAAAAAATTTCCCCCCTTTTAAAAATTAAAAAGGGGGAACCCCCTGCACTTATTTTAAAAAACCCAAAAACAAAACCCCTACTTAAAAAAATTGAAACCCCAAAAAACCAAAAAGGCAACACCTTTTCTTACTTTTTATTTTCCAACTTTCCGGGTTTTTTTATTTTCTGTGTCCCGTAAAAAAATTTTTAATGTCGTCGAACTTTTTCCCCTTTTTTCCCCCCTTTTTTACATTAAAAAAAAGGGAAATCACTTGGGTTTTCAAAAAACACTTATTAAATTTCATGTCTAAAAAAGTGCGAGCGAAAAGGCATGACTTTATGTAAAACACAAAACATGAAGGGAAAAACCCCCAATGACAAAAAATGAGGGGCCCCCAAGGGCCAAAAACAAATTTTTAAATAAACACAGTAAATCGTATCCAAAACCCCTTTAAAAACGGAAAATTTTTTAAAACAAAAACAAAAAAAAGGCAACTTTTTAAAAAGGGAACCTTGGTGTTTGTTTTGGGGCCAGTAAAAATTTTTAAACCTGAAAAATTTTTGGAAAAAACCCTGCCCGGGTTTTTTTGAAAATTTTAAAAAAAAGGGTTTTTTTGGGGGGTTTTTAAAAAAAAAGTTACTTTTTGGAAACCAAAAGTGGACCACAGTTTAAATTTTTTTAAAGGAAAATTTACCGGGTTTAAAAAAAACCCAATATTCCCCCCCTCACTCCACAAACAAAAATAAAAGTAAAAAAAAAAGGAATGTTTGTATCAAATTTGGGAAGAAAATTTTGGGGGGAACAAATTTTCACAACAAATTTTAAAAATGAAAAAAAGGGAACAAAAAAAGAAAAAAGGGGAAAGGAAAAAAGGGGGGGAAAGGAAAAAAAAAAGAAGGGAATCAAAAGGAAACCCCCCGGGTTAAGGGGAAGTAAAAAAAGGGATTTTTTTAGTTAATAGTTTTCCCTTTTTTGGGTTTTTTAAATTTTTTAAAACCCAAAAAAATTTTCCCTTTTTTTTTTTTTCCTTTTTTTTTTCCCCCCCCTTTTTTTTTTTGGGGTTTTTTGTACCTTTATTTATTTTTTTTTTTTTTTTTTAAAATGATTAAAATTTTTTTCCCAAAAAAGAAAAAAAAGGGAAAATTAGAAAAAAAAAAGAAGAAAAAAAAAAAAAAAAACCCCAAATAACAAAATAAAAACCCAAAAAACACCAAAAATGAAAATAAATATTAAAAAACAAATTTTAATTTTTCAAATTTTTTTTTTTACATTTTTTTTTTTGTTTGGGATTCAACCCCGTTTTTAGGGGGGGTTTTGGGGGGGGCCCTTTTTAAACATTTTTTTTTTGTAAAAACATTTTTTGGGAAAATTTTTTAATTTTTTTTTTTTCCCCAAAAAAGAAAAATCTTATTTTTTTAACTTTCCCCCAAACCCCAAAAACCAAATACTAACTACCTACAACGGGCACACCTTAAAAAAACTAAACAAAAAATCATTTTCCTTTTTTAAATTTTTCCCCCCCCAAAAAAAACCCGCCCAGGGGGGTTTCCAGAAATGCCCCCCCAGCAAAAAGGGGAAAAAAAAAAGAAAAAAAAGGGGTTAGGAACCCCTTTTTTTTTTTTTTTTACTGAAAATTTTCCCTTTTTTTTTCTGGGGGGGGAAAAAAAAATTTTTTTCGAAAATTAAAACCAAAACATTGCCGTTTTTTTCCCACGGAAAAAAAACATTGCCCCCTTAAAAAATTAACCACGTTATAACCATGATTGAAAAGGGTGCCAGAGATAAACTTTTAAAAAAAAAAGGGGGGGAAAAGGGGGAAAATAACCCCAACTTTTAAAAAATCGTGCTTTTTCCCCCCAAAAAAAAAAAAAAATTTTACATAAAAATGTACAATACCCTGTCCTACAAAATTATTTTACCCCCCAAACTTGTCAACAAAACATTCACACACAAATAATGGCAACTATTGTGGAAAGAGGGAAGACCTTGGTAAGGACTCCTCCATGTGTGTGGCCAAGTCCAACACATCATTTCTACCTGGAGCAAATATTGTTGTGAAAAGGAAATCCTCACAAGACCCATCGTGACTGTTGTGTTGTAAAGTTGTGAAGTGGACTATTAGTATGTGTGATTGACAGTCCAAGGATTAGTTACAAATATGTGTAATACCACGATGTGGGATCCATGTCACGATGAACGTTTGTAAAGGCCAATTGTACACGTTGTTTCCACATAAGTTTCCTATATCTGCCTCCCTCCTCACTCCATTTCATAATCAAAGAAATAATAGATGAAAAGAAGAAGGAATTTTGATATGCCGTGAAGATTTGGCGAATGATTTAAACTTCATTGGGGGTAACATAGACGTTGTCACAATCACACCACTAGTGCTAATAATGAAACAAAAAACGGAACAATAAAGAAAGAAAAAGGAAGTGAAAAAAGAATTGATTAATTACTTAATTAGTTAGATAGTTAGTTCTATTATTCTAAATTTTTATAATCATCTTCCCCATAACGTCATCATGACCCCTCAATCCCCCCTTTGTCTTACATTTTGTTCTTTTTTTGCTTTCTTTATTTTTCCTATTTCCATCTCTTCTTTGTTTTTTTTTTTTGTATCTATTCATTTATTTTTTTTATTGTCTTAATATGTATGTATATACACATTTTCTTTCTTTTTTAAAGGGACAATTAAAAAATTTTAGGGCTGAGAGAAAAAAGCTCTTTACTACTTGAAAATCTGTTCAAGCCA
>JAMYXO010004231.1:15000-17905 GCA_033310375.1 Conus canariensis | reverse complement strand
GGAAAAAAAGAAAATTAAAAAGAAAAATTTTTACCCTAATTGTTGAAAAAAAAAAAAGAAAATTTTAAAAATTCAATAGAATAAAATGAATTTTTAAAATTTAATTTATTTTTAAATTTAATTTTTTTTGTTTTGTTTTTTTTATTTTTTTTTTTTAAAAGGAAGGTGGAGGGTTGAAATGAATGGTTTTTTTTTTAAAAAAAAAAACCCCCCCTGCCCCCCCCCCCCCCCCCCCGCCCCCCCCTTAATTTTTAAAATAAAATATAATTTTTAAATAATGAGAAAGAAAAAGAAGAAAAAGAGAAGAAAAAGAAGAAGAAGAAAAGAAAAACCAGACAATACAAAACAGACCCAAAAGGCAGAGACAGGGGGTGTAATGTTGTCTTTGATCAAATATATCATATATCACATCCATACATCATCATCATCATCATACATCTCATCTATCGCCCATCTTCATCATCTTCATATCATCATCATCAACAAAAAAAAACAAAAACCAACAAACCCCCGAACAAAAAAAAGTAACAAAAACAACAGCAAAACAACAACACAAAAAACAACAACAACAACAACATAAAAACAGGGAAAAAATGGTTTGAAATATAGGAATGGGTTGGGGGAAGGTAAAAAATTCAGAAACTGTCAAAGGGGGGGGGAAAAGGGGAAATTGGGGGGTAATTTGGGGATTAGAGGGGGGATGGCACGTAAAAAAAAAAAAAAAAGATGGGGGGATGAAAAATGAAAAGTGTGGGGGGAAAGTGCGGAGAGGTAGGGTGGTGGTAGCTGGGGGGAGTGGGGGTGGGAACGGGAGGGCAGGGGGTGGGGGGGGGGGAGGGGAATGTTTGAAAAGAAAGACTCAAATTCGCACGTCCCAAAAAATTTTTTCCTTCTGTGGGGATAATCATACGAAAGCCCAAGAGAAGAAAAAAACAAACCAAAAAAAAAAAAAAGAAAAAAAAAGCTGTTAGCTTTTGTTTGTTTCTTTTTTCCTGCTGAGGCGAAACATTCCCTTTTTTCTTTTCTGTCTGTATTTCATTTTTTCCGTTTTTCTTTCTCGCTTATTTTTTAGTATTGTTTTCATTCTATTCGTTGTTGTTGTTGTTGTTTTTTTTTGTTGTTGTTGTTGTTTTTTGTTTTTTGTTTTGTTTTTTGTTTTTTGTTGTTGTAGACAGCCCCCAACCCACCAACAACCAACCCCAAACCCAAAAAAAACCAAACCCTACAAACCTACGAACCAACCAACCAACTAAACAACCAAAACAACCAGCCAATCAAACAACCAACCATAAACAATCATCAACCATGCAAACCAACAACCATCTAACTAACCAAAAACCCAACCTTTCAAGCAGCTAAGCTGGTACCAAACCAACCAAAAAAACCCTGAAGTCCAAACTACACCCTCAACCAAATTTCAAATCAAACAGTCAACAAAGGGGAAAAAGCAACCAACCATCTAACCTATAAACCCAACCGACGTCAATGAACTAGCCAGCTGTCCAGTCAACCAGCCAACCCCACAGCCAACCAACCAATCGACCGACCAACCGTCTACCGTTACCGATCAACTCGTGATCAGAGGACAGCTAGCCAGTCTTGACCCAAACAGCTAGACCATGAACCTATTGCCATCTAACCAACCACCCAGACCATCAACCTACTTGCCATCTCAACCAACCGCCAGCCATCACTACTTGCCATCTTAACCAGCCAGCCAGACCATCAACCTACTTGCCAAATCTCAACCAACAGCCAGACCATCAACCTACTTGCCATCTAACCCAACCAGCCAGACCATCAACCTATTGCATCTCAACCGCCAGCCAGACCATCAACCTACTTGCCATCTCAACCAGCAGCAGACCATCAATATTGCCATCTCAACCAAACCAGCCAGACCATAAACCCTACTTGCATCTCTACAACCAGCCAGCCCATCAACCTACTTCCCATCTAAACCAGCCAGCAAGACCATAAACCCTACTTGCCATCTCAACCAGCAACCCAGACCATCAATTTACTTGCCATTCAAACCAACCAGCCAGACAATCAACCTATTGCCATCTCTACAACCCCAGCCAGACCATCAACCTATTGCCATCTCAACCAGCCCAGCCATCAACCTATTGCCATCTTAACAGCCAACCAGACCATCAATTTACTTGCCATTCTCAAAACAACCAGCCATCAACCTATTGCCATCTCAACCAGCCAGCCAGCCCAAATCAACCTACTTGCCATCTCAACCAGCCAACCAGACCTCAATTACTTGCCATCTAAACCAACCAGCCAGACCATCACCTACTTGCCATCTCAACCAGCCAGCCAGACCATAACCTACTTGCCATCCAACCAGCCAGCCAGACCATCAACCTATTGCCATCTCAACAGCAACCAGGACCATCAAATCTACTTGCCTCTAACCAACCAGCAGACCATCAACCTATTGCCTTCTCTACCAACCAGCCAGACCATCAACCTACTTGCCATCTCAACCAGCCAGCAGACCATCCACTTTGCCATCTTAACCAGCCAACAGACCATCAATCTATTGATCTAACAAGCAGCCAAACTACTTGCCATCTAACCAGCCAGCCGCCATAACCTATTGCATCTAACCAGCAGCCAGACATCAACCTACTTGATCTCAACCAACCAGCCAGACCATCAACCTATTGCCATTAAACCCAGCCAGCAGACATCAACCTATTGCCATCTCAACCAGCCAACAGACCACAATTATTGCCATCTCAACCAACAGCGGACCACATATGCCTTCTCAACCAGAGCCAGGACATCACTACTTGCCATCTCAACAGCAGCAGACCATCAACTACTTCCATCTCAACAACAGCAGACCATCAACTATTGCATTCTTAACAAAACTCAGAAACTTACCAGC
>JAMYXO010004231.1:7500-10000 GCA_033310375.1 Conus canariensis | reverse complement strand
ATTTTGTTTTCTGTCCGTCTCTCCCTCCCTCTTGTATGTTTGTATTGATCTGTTTGTTCGCCTATGCTATATACTCCCCTGACACATATATTTTGTTATAATGGTATTATGCATATTTCATTGAATGATGCTTCATTGTACACCACATTGTATCCATGCAAAAAGGATAGTTTTATGTATATATAAGCAATGTTTGTTAAATATAATCGTCAATAGATGGATTGGAGAAGGAGGGGGAGACAGATTGAAGGAAGGCGGAGGGCGTGGATGAGTGTTGGTACGTAGGAGGGGGGGGGAGGTAGGTGGGGAGGAGATTTTTTTCTTCACCGTGAAAAATATTGTAATAAGCTAGCAACATGTTTAAAAGAAAAAAAAAGAAAGAAAGAAGACCACTGCAGAACATCTAATCCTGCTGGTTTCAAAATGGGGTGACAGGAGGCAAAACTTGAAACAGAAGCAAAAACAAAGAAATACTGGGTTGAAAATTGTCCTGTGTAATCCAACAACATGTTGTTTGCACAAAGATACCAGGGCGAGATCGAAAACAGAATTACTGGGCTGTCAAATAAAGGAACAATCAGATTACAAAGCAAACATGACGCGTTTTTTATACCAACCAACCAACCAACTAACCAACCAACCAACCAACCAACTTACAATTAATCAGCCAGTACCCCCCAACTAAACAGCCAACCAACCAACCAACCAACCAACCAACCAGCCAATCAACCAACCAATCAACTTACCAATTAATCAGCCAGTCCCCCAACCAAACAGGCAACCAACAAAGCAAACAGCCAATTAAACGATCAGCACCCCTGGTGCAGTTGCTTACAAACAAGATCTTTCTATGCATCCTCTTTGTGCTTTTCTATGTTGGCGCATGTCTGGCGAAAGAGAGAAAGAACCAAAAATCAGATGGGACGGAAATAATACTCGTGTCAAGTCATGCCGTTCATGAATCAGCCGAGCGCTGCAGGCAAGCCAAAGAAGAGAAGACAGGAACGGCACAAAAGAATGAATAGAAATTGAGTAAAACGGACGAAAAAAGGACGAAGAAAAAAGAACAAGAAAAAAGAACAATAATGGAATATGGAATAGACTGGCGAAGGAAGAGAAGGGATGTTAAAGAAAGAAAAGAAAGAAGACTTTTGAGCCAGACCTTACGACAGATCAAAGGCACAAAGAGAGAGAGAGAGAGAGAGGAGAGAGAGGGAGAAGAGAAGACAGACAGACAGACAGACAGACAGACAGACAGACAGACAGACAGACAGACAGACACAGTGTAGAATAAACGGGACTGCAGTGGGGAGGTGTAGAAGAGAGTAATAATGAGGGGACGGGGGGAGGGGGGGGGGGGAAGAGAAAAATAAGGATGAGGAAGAGTGGAGAAAAAGTAAGCAAGAATGCGCGTGCGCGCACGGTGTGTGTGTGTGTGTGTGTGTGTGTGTGTGTGTGTGTGTGTGTGTGTGTGTGTGCGTGCGTGCGTGTGTCTGTTTGTGTGTGTGTGTGTGTTATGTGTGTGTTGTGCGTGTGTGTGTGTGTGCGTGCGTGCGTGCGTGCGTGCGTGCGTGCGTGCGTGCGTGGCATTCGTGCGTGCGTGCGTGCGTGCGTGCGTGCGTGCGTGCCCGCGCGTGCGTGCGTGCGTGCCCGCGCGTGCGTGCGTGCATGCGTGCGTGTGTGCGTGTGTGTGTGTGTGTGCGTGTGTGTGTGTGTGTGTGTGTGTGTGTGTGTGTGTGTGTGTGATGAGAAAGGGTAAGCGATGGTGGAGCGAATGGAACGATCGTTCATTCCTTTTTCACCAGCACGTCCGAGCGTCAATCTCACCCTGACTTCTCCCCCCATTCAGCCCTCTCTGGAGGGTGTCACATTGTTTGACAACGTGGAGAGTCAGTTTACCACTGGAATGAAAACACAAACCGAACAAACAACGCTAAGAATCTAGCGGGGAAAAACAAGGATGTTGTTAAAAAAAAAAAAAAAAAAAATGAATATTATCAGTTAAGAAAATTGTAGCTTGCGAGTTATTTTTAATTTTAAAAAAAGACAGACCTCCAGACACATATCATTCAAGGGCAGAAAAGGAGTGTATGTGTGTGTGGTGTGTGTGTGTGTGTGTGTGTTGTGTGTGTGTGTGTGTGTGTGTGTGTGTGCGTGCGCGCGCGCGCAAGCGCGCTTGGGCAAGCGCGTGCATGCGTGCGTGCGTGCGTCCGTGCGTGTGTGTGTGTGCAAGGTGCGTGCGTGGGTGCATCCGTGCGTGCGTGTACGTGCGTGCGTGCGTGCGCGCGTGCGTGCGTGCGTGTGAGTGTGTGTGTGTATGTGTGTGTGCGTGCGTGCGTGCGTTCGTGCGTGTGTATGCGTGCGTACGTGCGTCCGTGCGTGCGTGCGTGCATGTGTGTGCGTGCGTGCGTGCGTGTGTGTGCGTGTGTGTGTGTGTGTATGCGTGCGCGCGCCGCGTATTTGCAGAGAAAAGGAAAGGGGAAAGTGAAATGAATTCACG
>JAMYXO010004230.1:0-17906 GCA_033310375.1 Conus canariensis | reverse complement strand
TGTTAAAAAGTAAAAGGGATTGTTTTCACGTTTCTTTGCCAGCCTTTCCCGCTAATATGATCATAGCGATGAAAAAGAGGGGTCGATATTATTTTTGAAGCTGGTAGCAGATCATGATCATGAGGTGAAAAAAGAGTGGTGAAAATTACATTTTCTTTGGCTGCAAGCAAATCTAATATCATTTTGGAAAAGGGGGATGTTATCCCCATTTTTTTGGGCTTGAAACCTTTCTTACAATAAAAAGGGTTTGGGCCCGTTTTTTTCTTTTTTTAAGGTTTGAAAGAAATTTTTCAATTAAAATGTTAACAAAGATGAGTCGTTATTATTTTTCTTTAGCTGGAAAAAAAGCATGATTGAAATGTTGAAAGGAAAAAAAGATGTTGTTGTTACATTTCTTGGTTGGAAGCAAATCATGATTGTGAATCAAAAAAGGGGGGCCTTATTACTTTTTCCCCCGGGCCCGGAAGCAAATCAGGATTATATCTTTTTCAAATAAAAGGGGTTTAATTCTTTGGCTGGAAGAACCGATTGGATATAAAAGGAAAAGAATTTGTTATCGTATTTTTGGAGGAAGAAATGATGATGGAAATGTTGAAAATAAAAGATGGGTTGTTTTTTTAATTTTTTGGCTGGGAAGCAAATGCAACGTAAAAATTGGGAAAAAAAAAGGATTGTTATTACGAGTTTTATCAAATGTAAATTATGTTGGTTGGTGAAAATTGAAAACCATTTTGAAGGCCACACCTCTTATTTAGATAGGGTAAAAACTGTTTGTGTCGTAAAAGTTGAGCGTCTCTGTTGTCTGTCTGTCTGCCCGCCCGTGTCTGTACCCGCGCTCTGTCTCCCCCCTCTTCTCTCTCTTCTCTCTCTCTCTCTCTCTTCTCTCTCTCTCTCTCCCCCCCCCCTCCCCCCCCGCCTGTATGTCCCCGCGTTTACCCGCCTGTCTGTTGTCGGAAGAGAAATAGTTTGCTCACGATCACTCCTTCTGCAAAACTTTACGATTAAAGCGTTTTTTTTTAAATGACGATTTCCTGTGGTTAAAAAAAAAAAAAAAAGAAAAAAAAAACATGGTACTCAGTGAAGTAGGCGTGCCTTGTTTGTTGATGCGGGACCGGGGTTGTTCAGCACCACATGATAGTTGATCACCCAGCGGGGGTTCACCTTTCGTTTGTTGGCTGTGTCGCGCCCCGGGCGCATCCTTTCACCCTCCCCTCCCTTCCCTCTGCCCCCCGGCCCCTTCCCCCATCCTCTCTCCTTGGTGCAAAAATTTGCAGCACGCACGCAGAACGTGCACAGAGGAGTGCCCGCTCGTGGGCGCGTGTATAAGAAGCAAAAAGTAGCGGGGGGGGGGGGGGGGGGGGGGGGGGGCAAACCAGATGAAAAGAGATTTTAAAAAAACAATTCTGTGTCAGCAACAATAAAAAATTTATTATTATTTTTTTGTGTGGTAAAAATTAGTAAAAGTTCTTTTGTTTTTTTGTTTTCTGTTCTTTGCAGCCCAAATGAAACGTAAATGATTCAAAGGAATCCCAAAAAACCCTGTTTAAAGAGTGGAACGCCCCCCAAAAATCACTAATCACCACACACAACACACACAACTACACACACACCGCGCGCGCGGGGGCGCACGCAACGCACGCACGCACCACCACACACACACACCACACACAACACACACACCGTAGCATGCAAAACCCCACAAAAAATTGAGACAGACAGACGACAGGGGACAGAGTTTTCGACACAGACAGAGAGGCGACGCAGGTAGGTCGCCACCGATGTAAGTAATAATCAATCCCTTACTTCTTTTTTTTCCCCGACCAAAACCACACAACACACACACCAAACACACACACACACAGCACACACGCACGCACGTACGCACGCGCGCGCGCGCGCGCGCGCACACACACACAAAAACCCCCAACACCACACACACACACCACACACACAAACAACACCACACAAAAAGCCGAAACGAAAGCTTTCCCCCAAATTATCATGAACGAGCCCTTCACGCCATGGTGTGGGGTACAAAAAGATGTCAGGCCCTCCCCGGCCAAAACACGAGTTATATACAACAGACAAACCCGGTTGTCGACATGGTTTATAAAATTCATGCACGTCCAGTTTTTACAATGTCGTGTGGCTGGGTGGAATGGAGAGCTTGTGAAGCAAGTGCGCGCGCACCACTCAAACCACGAACAATACACGCACGACAAACCCCTATGCACGCACGTTTGTACAAGCGGACGACACGCAAAGCAGCGCGCTGCCACACGCGCGCCCCGGGACACGCACGCACGCACAAACTCAAACCGTTCGCACACTCTATGAATACACAAACACGGGCGCGCGCGAGCGCGCCCCAGCCGCACGTACGCACCACCCCCCGTCGCTCGCACCACCACGCACGCCACACCACACATACACACGCCACACGCACGCACACACACAACACACAGTCTATACCCCCTGGTTGCCTTTCGGGGGAGCGGGAACGACGGGGGATGGGAGGGAGGAAGGGAAGAGGGGAGGTAGGGAAATTCAGTGAATGATACCCCTTTCTGTGTGTGGGGGTTACAGGTGGTTAGGAGTGGTTACAGGGGAATTAAAACAGTTTGCACACAAAAAATTGCAATATTAAATTGATAGTAATAATTTTTTAAAGGGAAAAAATTAAAATTTGTTTGTTTGAAGATGAGGGCATTTAATAATAGAAATAATAATAATATTAATATAAAAAACCCGTTTAAAAATTTGGGGGATAATTAGAAATAGTTAGAAGAAGAAAGGGTAGTTTTAAACAATAATAGCAAAAAAAGAAGAAAAAAAAGAAAAGAAAAAAAAGAAAATGTGGTTATAGACTCCCCATTTCTGGTGAAAAAGGGGAAAAAGGGGACAATTTCAGTCTTTGAGAGATTTAAACCAGGGGGACCCCTCTCTTTTCTAAAAAGGAGTGCACTTCCCACTTGGCCAGCTTAACACCATTTGGTTTTAGTTGTGCAGACAGTACCTGCCCAGGTGTAGTTGTATAGACAGAAAATTGCCCCCGGGCTTTAAGTGTATAGAGAGATACCTGACTGGGCCCAGACGTTGTAAAAGGGTACTTAAACGGGTTACTTATTTTTTAAAAGTTTCCGGGACATGTTTGGGGTGTATAGGTAGATCCTTATGGTGTAGATGTTAAGCCCAAATTTCCCTTACGGGGTATTATTTTCGGTTAGATATCTGCCCGGGTGTATGTGTACAGATATCTAGCAGGGGCACCCTTAAAGAAAAAATTAATGGGACTGGTTTAAAATTATATAAACATTTTGCCGCCTGGGGGACATTATTAAAAAAAAATCCCTTTCGGGTTTGGTAGAGATATGGGCAGACAAAAAATGTGAAGAGGAACAGAAGAAACCTAACTGACGAAAAATGTATGGATTTTTTACAAAAACAAATTTTGATGGATAAAAAAATACCCAAACAGGTGAAAAAAAAAAGTATGGACAAATTTTTACTGTTTTTAGGTGAATGGAGGGGTTTCCCCCTGCCCAGATGGATTTTGGCGGACGGGGTATCCGACGGGATGTTTAGTTTTAAAAAATTATTATTATTAATAAAATATTTTTTATATATATATATATAAAAAATGCTTGATTTGGTGTACAGGTTTTAAAAGCCCCAGTAACCTGACTGGTGTGGGGGTTATAGCTTGTACAAACCGGGTTGAAGATGCATCGTATATCCCTTTGCCCAGTTGAAAATTTGTTCGGAAAAAACACATGACTCTTTAGGATCAGCGGGGAACAGATCAGCGTGGGGGGCCTGCAAAAGAGATAAATACGCTGCTTTTTTCAACAGAAATTTGGGGGTGAGTGTTTCTTCCTTTAAATTTTTTCCTTCCTTACAGTCTTTGGGGTGATTGTTCAATTATTTTTTCATTTTAGTTTTTTTTTTTGTTTGGTTCTCGAAATTTCCTTTCCCATAAAGCGTTTTTGTGTGAAATTGATGTAAGTCTGTTCGTCAGAGGCTTCCCCTTCTTCCCCTGCTGGCTGGAAAAGTCATAACGTTGAAACGCCACCTACCCCTTCCTTTGGCTCTCTGTGTGCAGATAACGACACCCGAGGGGGTTTAAAACTGTCCAAAAATAAGGGATGGAGGGAAAATGCAATCTTTGGCCCACCGGGTCAGGCCCTTAAAAAGCCCAATAAACGCCGTCAGTGTTGCGGAGAGAGGGGGCCCGGAGAGCCCAAAAGAGAGACAGACAACGGGACAGACAGAAAAGCCCCGACAGACAGACAGACAAAACAGACGAGGGATAAAAAGAAGGGTTTAGGGGGGGGGTGAGGGGGTAAAGGGGTAAGGAGAAGGGGGAGGTTGGGGGACGGGGTTTGAGGGGTGGAACATGGTGGTGTTTGCAAAAGCCAGACAAGAAAAAAAGAAGAAAAGATGGGAAAAGGGAAGGGGAGGGGGAAAAAGAGAGATGGGAGAAGGGGTTGGGGGGGAAACCTCTTGGGGAAAGCTGAGCAAAAACAGCAACACGGGATTTTTAATTTTTTGCCTTTGGGCCTTTGTTCGATCTTCCGGGGCCCCATCCCTCCCCTTTTCCCTTACCCCCTGGTCCTTCCTCCCTTACCCACCACTGTATTCCCTACTTCCCACCCCCAAAGCACAGGTGAAATCTGGGGGCAAAAACTATTAAAAAGGCTTGGCTAAAACCCAAAGGGAATAAAATCATGAGGGGGGAAAAAAGAAGTCAAAAGGGCCCAGGGGCAGATCATTGTGTAATTAATAAAACGGGGAAAAAATGTTGAAGCAGTTTTGCCCAATTGGGAAAACCCAATTGAAAATTTTTTTTTTTATTTTTTCCGATTTTCTTTCCCTTTAGGATTTAGCGGTGCATGTGGGACGGGGGGGTGGGGCATCCCGGAAAGTGATGAATACGATGTTTGGATCGAACAGCGGTTTGGGGAGTGCTTTGTGTGGTTTTTCCACATTTTGGGTTTGGTGTTGCTTTCATTACTTTTGTCAGTGTGAAGGTTATAATTTGTTCCTGGGAGATTGGGGGTTGTGCTATTCCCAAAATTGAATTGTGCACACGCGTTTTCTGCTTGTATAAAAAAAACATGAATAATTTTTTATATTTTTTTTATAAATTCTGTTTGTTCTTGTTTTTTGTCCTGTTTCCCTTTGTTTATGTCTTTTTCTGTTGCTTTTTTCCCCTGTCTTGTCTGTCTGTTGTTTTCTAAATGTTGTGTTTGTGTGTGTTTTGGTGTGTGTGTGTGTGTGTGTGTGTGTGGGGTTTTGTTTTGTGTGTGTGGTGTGTTGTGGGGGTTGTTTTTCCTGATCTGGTTTCATTTTGCGGATTTTTTTTTTTTTTTTGGTTGGGTTTGGGTCGAAAAGTGATCATGAATTTGAAGAAACGTCGGTTTGTTTCCCTTGAGCCCGAAAAATGTTTGCTGGTCAAAAAACCCCCGGCCAAAAAATCAAAACAGAGGGGTAGGGGGGGGGGTGGGGGGGGGGGGCGGGGAAAGGGGAGGGGAGGGGGGACAGACAAAAAAAGAGAGGGGGAGATGGAAATGAAGGGGGCCGGGGGAAAGGGGGGGGTTTTGGGGGAAAGGGGGAAAGTGGGGGGGTTTGGGGGAAAGGGTGGGGTGTTGGTTGTGGGGGGTTTGCTAAGGCAGGGACAAAAAAAAAATGGGAAGAGATGGGGGGGGAAAACCTTCTGGGGTCGGGGGCAACACTAAAGGGTCCCCTTTGGGGCCCAAATTTTCCTTTTGGCCCCTGGGCCCTTTCTCTCCCTTTTTTCCCTTTTTACAGCTAGGTCCTCACCCGTGTTTTCTTCTCTCTCCCCTTTAACCCCCCTTTCCTTCTGTTTTTTTATGTCCCCGCCCAGCACTGTGAAATCTGGGGGGAACAAGAGCCCCAAAAAGCTCGGTTGATCAGGGGGAAATAAATCTCCCCAAAGGAAAAGAATTTAAGCCCGGGGGCCCGGGGTTCATTGCTTTGTTCGGGTCAGCGGCGACTTTTGGGGGGAAAGCCGCATGTCAGTAGGAAAAAACCTTACTTTTTTTTTTTTTTTTTTCATCCCAACGTGTTGGCATCCCGGGTGCTTTGAATATGATGCTGGTTCAAACCAGCGTTGATTTGTTTGGGGTTGGTTTTTCCCCATGTTGTTGGGTGATGCGGGTCATTCCCTTATGGTCATTGTTTAAAACATTTTCGCTTTTGGGCCGGGGGAAAAACCCACTGTTGCTGACTCCCAAACCTTTGGATTCTGCTGACACAGGGTTTTTTTCTGTAAAAGAGAACATGAATTATGGTTTATTTGGGTTTCGGAGTTCTGTTTGTTCTTGATATTTGCCCTTTTTTCCCATTTCTTTCTTTTTTGGGTGCGTGCGTGCGTGCGCGCCCCGCGCGCGGCGCGCGCTGTGTGTGGGGTTTTGTGTGTGTGTGTGTGGGTGAGTTTTGTGTGTGTTGTTTTTGTGTGTTGTGTTGTGGTGGTAGGGGTTTGCTTTCTGATCGGGTTTTCATTTTGCCATTTTTTTTTTCCATTTAGGATTGTCCAGAAGTGTTCATGTTAGAATGCACGTTTTTTGGATTTTTGGGATTTGGGCCCATGCTGCAGGTCAACAAAAACGTCTCCCCAAAAAACCAACAGAGAAAAGAGGGAAAGAGGGGGGGGGAGAGAAGAGAAGGAGAGTGGAGAGAGAGATGGGGAGGGGAACGGAAAAAAGAAGGGCCAGGGGAAAGGGGGGTTTTGGGGGGGAAGGTCGTGGGGTTTTTAGTTGGGTGAATCTAAGGCAGGGCAAAAAAAAAAAAAAAAAAAGGGGGGGAAAGAGATTGGGAGGGACAACCTCATGTGGCGCTGGGGCAAAACCCAACAGAAACCCCCGATGTTAAATTTCTTTTGCCCTTTGGCCATTTTCCCGATTTTCCCGGGGTTTTCCCCTTTCCCCAAAACCTTACTCCTAGGTCCTTCACCCGTGTTTTCCCCTCCCAAACCACACCCCCACTCCTTTTTTTTATGTCCTTTCCGACCCAGTGAAATTGGGTCCGAACAATTACCGAAAGCTTGGTTGATCGGGGGGGAGAGGGGAATCAGGGCCAAAGGAAAGGGGAGAAGTCCAAACCCCGGGGGGCCAAGAGATTGCGAAATTTAATCAGCAACGATTACCTAAAGCAGCAGCTTAAATAGGAAACCAACTGACATACTTCTTTTTTTTTTTTTTAAAATTTTTTTTTTTCACGTTTTGTTTTCTTTTAGGTTTGGCCCGGTAAAGGATGCCAGCGTTTTATGCCCTGCAGAGAAAAGAAAATACTGCAAAGTATTTTTGTGTGGCTGTTTCCCCTTTTTTGTTGATGGTGAGGGTAGGGTTCAGGGGCTTTTGTTTTGGTAAGGTTTTTTAGCCGTTGGGTGTTGTTGCGGGCTTCCTGTCCCCTCTGAAACTGTGAATGCACAAAATATTTTCACCCCGGTTTAAAAAGAGAACACGTCATACACCCATTGCTTTTTTTTTCCCACCATTTCGTTTGGTCATTATTTTTTTGTTTTATTTTTATTGTTTTTTCCCTTTCCCCTTTTTTTTTTTCTTGTTTTTTGGGGATTATTTGCTGTTTTTTTTTTTAATTTGGTTATATTTTGCTTTTTTTTTTTTCTCTTCTCTATGTTATAAAGTTTTAGGGGATTTAAATCAATTTTGGTGAAGAATGTGTTTTTTTTCCCTTTGAGTTGGCACAGGGGTGCTGGTAAAAAACCATCTGAAAAAAATCATTAGGAGGGGGGGGGGAGGGGGGGGAAAAAAAGGGGGACATAAAAGAGAGAAGTTACGGGGAATACCAAATACGTAGCTTACAATCCTGTTCTTTCCCTTTTCCGGGCATTCTGACTTTTCCTAAAAAAACCGCCCCCCCCTCTTATCTCTCTGTTTTTTTCTTTTTTTCCCCTTTTTGGGGTCTGCCTGTCTGTCAGTTTTTTTTTTGGGCGGGGCCTGGTGGCTGGCTTTTCTCTTGCTGTGGGTCTGTTGTCGTCGGGTTGCCCTGTCTGTCTCTCTCTCTCCCTTTTCTTTCTCTTTTCCCTTTTCGCGCGCTCTCTTCTCCCCCCTTTGGGTTGCCCTCTCTCTGTCAGTATTTTTTGTCAACTTTTGTCTCTGTCTCTCTATCTTTTCTGATTGTCGGGTTGTCTGTCTGTCTCTCTCTCTGTCTCTCTCTCTCTTTTATGTCTTGTCTCAAACCCTCTCTGTCTGTCTGTTTTGTCTGTCTGTCTGTGTCTCTCTCTCTCCTTTTCTTCCCCTCCCCTCTCTCTCGGGCCTCTTTTTCTGTTTCTCGTCTGTCGCTGTCGCTCTCTCTTCTCTCTCCCCTTCTCTTCTCGCTCTCGTCTTTTTTCCTTTTTTTTCCTGTTTTCCTTTTGTCAAAATTTTGGGGTTTTTTTAATTTTTTTTTTCGTTTTTTGTTTTTTTTTCTTTCTATTTTTTTTATTTTCAAAATTTTCTACATTTTTTTATTTATTTCCATTTGTCCCGGGGAGGGTGGGGTTCTGTTTTTAAAATTTCCCATTCGTCTGAGGTTTTTCTCTTTGTTGATGTTTTGGTTTTTTTTGGGTTACCCGGGGCTTGCTTGAAAAACCGGGGCTGGGCTGGTGGATATGGTCTTTTTTGCCTTCACCCCCCATCCCCCCCCCTGTTGTTTGCTGCTTATGAGCAGTTTAACGAGAGCGGGGGGGGGGTAAAACGGCCCCCAGAAAAAAAGGGATAGGTGGAAATGAAATCTCTTTCCCTCAGGGCCCACCCCCCACCCCCCCACCGCCCCAAGCCCAAGTCGGGAAGAAACAAAATTTTAAATTAAAATCCTCCACCCTTTTTAAAAAGGAAGTTGGGAGAGGGAGAAAGTGGTGGGCGGGGGAAAGGGGCGTGTTGGGGGAGGGCAAAATGGGGAGGTTAGGGAAGGGAGGTTTGGGGTTGGGGGTTGAGAATGGACGGACTAAGAAAAAGAAAAAAAAAGAAAGAAAGAGGGGACAAGCTGTGGCGAAAGCGGGGCCCACCCCAGCAGCGGGCACGGGCCCGTTAAGATTTTGCACTTCTCCCCGGGTGTTCGATTCCAGGGGCTTTTTCCCCCCCCCTTTTCCTTTTTAAACCCCTAAGCCCCCAATCATCCAAAATTTTCCTTTTCCCCAGCCCACCCCCCGGGCTTTTTTTCCCCCATTTCCCCTTCCAACACGGCGAACTTTTATGGGGGAACAATTTCCCCCCGAAAAATTGGCTGATCAGGGGGAGATGAATCAGGGCCAAAAGGAAGAAAAAGAAATAAAAAACCCCAGGGCGTTGATTGGGTGAAATTCTTTCAGCAAAGATATCTGAGGGCCGAGCTTTTTCCAATATGATCCCGGAGCCATTTTTTTTTTACTCTTTTTTAAATTTTTGTCCCCCAAGTTCCCCGTTCCTTTATGATTGGGTTGTGACGCCTGGTAAACCCACAGGGCCCTGCAGGGGGGGGGAAAAACGTCCCTAGTTAAAACCGGGGGGGTTTTTTGGAGCGGTGCTTTGTGTGGCGGGTTTTCCCCGTTTGGTTGGGTTGTTGATTTTTGTCATTGCTTTAGCATTTTGTGGACGATAACAAATGTTGGGGGGGGTTTGGGTGTTGTTGTTGTTTTTGTTGTTGTTGTTGTGTTGTTGTTTTTGCCCCCCTTTGCTTTTTGCCCCTTTGGCACCGAATGCATGCCCCCATTTTTCCCTCAGATAAAAGGGATATAAAAAATGCACCCCACGGCCTTTTTTCTTTAAAAAGTTTTGTGGTTATTGTTTCTGTCCATTTTTAAATTTCTTTTTTTTTTGTTTTTTTTGTTGTTTTTTTGGGGTTTTTTACCGTTTTTTTTTGCTTGGGGTGGTTTTCTTTCCCTAATTTGGGGTTTTTTGTTGCCATTTGTTTCCATTACAACGTCTGAACGTTCGGGAATGTGGTTTGCCCCTTTGGGAAACGGGACTTTGTAAAGGTCAAAAAAACCTTTAAAAAGTCAAAGAGAGAGAAAAGGAGGGGGGGGGGGGAAAAGATGGCGTGGGGGGGGGGGGAGTCAGAATGCGGGAGTTTTGGAATAAAATATGTAGTTAGTAGGGGGGGGTTGGGCCCAGTTTGAATGTATCTGTTGCAATCGATGGTAAAAGGCAGTGTGGATCTTTTTGATCGGAAATACAGATAAAAGAAAGTTTGGATTTTTCCTGGGTCGCAGTAGACACATAGGCATTTGTTGAATATTTGGCGGGCGCAGGAAAACAAGCAATTTCTGTGTATTTTGGTCGTGTAGAGACGTGAGAAAGGTTAGGGTTGTCTGGTCGTAAAAGGGGTAAGTGAATTTGGAAAAATATATTGGATGCGGTTTAGAGATATCTGATGCATTTGGTGGTGTATGCAGTTTTGGTGATGTGGAGGACGGGGCCATTTAGGGATATTTTGGGGTTTTCGTAGAAGAGAAAAAAGGGCGGTGGGGATATTTTGGGGAAGGAAAAGTAGAAAAAAATCGGGAGGCATTTTGAGATAATTTTAGTTTGGTGTATAGGGGTTCGAATTTATTTTTGGGGGCAGTTTTGGGACCCAAAATCCGGGGAAGGAAGTAAGGGGTTTTGGGGGGTTTTTGGTTTATATGCGTAAAAAAATAGGGGAAGGCATTTTGGGAATATCAGGTTGTTTTTTAAAATTTAAAAGCCAGTTTGGTTGCTTTGGCCCTGTTTTTTGTCAGGGAAAGATGACTCATGCCAAGGGGGAAAAAGGGAAGGGGTCAAGAAGCCTAGGGGCGATAAAATTGTGTAATTCGGGTCGCGGGGGGCCACATAAATGCAGCGGGGCCTTGCCTTTCGCTTTTTTGTTTTTACCCCTTTTTGCTATTTTTTTGGGCCCAAAAGGGGTTTCTGTTTCCCTTTTGGGGATTAGCGGGACTGTCAACGTTTTTTCTGTCAGCGGGAGAGATGAACACGTGCGATTTAAATTTCCCCTGGAGGAGGTGTTTTTGGGGGCGGCTCCCGTCATGTTGGGGTTTGGTTTTTCATGGCTTTTTGGTAATTAATGGAGGGGGTTAAAAAGTGTTGAGGAAAATTTTGGTACTGCTGCTCCCTGCTGCTACTTTTGGGACTGTGTTTGGGAAAACGCGTATTTTCGGGTTTCCAAACAAAAAGATAAATTAAATTTCTTGCAGTCAACCGCTATTTCTTTCACAAAAGTTCTGTTTGTTTTTTATTTTGTAAATTTTTTTTTGCTTCTTTTTTTCCTTGGGTTTTGTTGTGTGTGGGGTGGGGTGTGTGTGTGTGGTGTGTTGTGTGTGTGTGTGTGTGGGTTGGGGCGTGTGTCTGTGTGTCTGGGTGTCTGTGTCTGTGGGGCCCCCTTTTGTCGTGTTTGTTTACTTTGCCTTATTTGATTTCAGCTGCGATTTTTTCTTTTTTTTTTTTTTTGTGTTACAATTACCCAAAAGGGTTTTTCTTTTAAATTTAAATCTTTGTGTCCCTGCTTCTGGATTTCAAGAGTAGGCTGGTAAAAATTACCCCAAAACTTGCAAAAATTTCTGAGGACAAAACAGACAGAAAAAAATGGAGGGGGTGAATTTTGGCAGGAGAGAGATGGGGGAGAGAGAGAGAGAGAGAGGGGAGAGGGGAGGGGAGAGCAGGAGGGGAGGGGGGGACATGAACGGGGTTTTGGTTAGCCAAAAAGGGGAAACTTTGAGAAGGGGAGAAAACCGCCGCGATGCCCAGCAAAAAAAAATTTTTTATCTTTTTTCCCACATCCTCTTGCCCCAAGCCCCCCCATTTTTACCCCAGCCACCCCCGCCCCATCCCTTTCCAAACCTTCCCCCCCATCCTTTTGTTTTCTCCAGCACAGTGAAGCCCGTGGCGGCGGGTTTCTGTGAGGTGGGCCCGATCAGGGGGGGAATCAAGCCTTAGACACAGAGAGAGAAAAGGAGGAGAGGAGGAGAGAGAGAGAGACGAGAGTGGGGGGAACGGGGAGAGAGAGAAAAGAGAGGGGGAGAAGTAAAAAACCCAGATGAAAAAAAATGTGTGATTCAATCAGTAAAGTTATTTTTGATGCAACACCTCGTCAATTTTGGGGACTGTCGTCATTTATTCTTTTTTTTTTTGTCTTTCTTCCCTTTTTTTCTTTTCTTTTTCTTTCTTTCTTTCCCTTTTTTTCTCTTTTGTTTCAAACTTGCTTTTCCTGGGAAAATTTTTTTTTTTTGCCCTGTCGCTTTTAGGACCCCAAGAAAGATGAAGACGCTGGTTTGGGTTTTTAAAAGGAGCGATTGCTTCAGGGAGCTTTCCCCCTTTTTGTTGTTAATACTGTCATTTTTGGTGCATTGTAGGGAAAAGGTTTTAGCTGTTTTTCCCAGAGGCATGGTTTTAGCTGCTGGGTACTGTGTGCTGCTGCTTCGGGTGGGGGCCACCACCCCCGGGCTGTTTTCATGCGTGCACTTTTTCTGCCAGATGAAAGGGGGCCCACACATAAACGTGCGTCCAAATTTCTGTTCCCTTCTCTCCCAAAAGTTTTGGACGTTCATCGCGTCTGGCATTGTTCCCTTTTTTCGTTGCCGTTGGGGGTTTTCTAGGTCTTGTGGTGGTTTTCTTTGCCCCGGGTTTTTTCTGTCAGTTTTCCGTTTTCTTTTTTCCCTTTTAAAAACTGCCATCTTCTTTAAATTTTTTTGTAATGTGTTTGGTTCGGGAAAAGGGAAATTTATACGTATTTGATAAATCTTTGAATAAGTAACACCAAAAACACAAACACACACACACACACACCCCAACACACACAAACCCCAACCCCGAGAGAGAGAGAGAAAAGGGGGGAGAGAGAGAGGGGAGAGAGGGGAGAGAGAGGAGGGGGAGAGTTTCAATGGGGAAAGGGGGACTCAGTGGAAAAGGGGCCCGGGCAAACTTCGAATGACCCCGGGAAACTGCTGTGTTTGTTTGCTTTTTTCTTGTTTTTCGAGATCCTTCTGCCCCCGGGCCCCTCTTTATCCCTACCCACCCAAATCCGCCCAACGTCCCTTTCCACCCTTTGTTCTTTCCTTTCTTCCCTCCAGTACTTTTGAATACTGGGGCGAACCGTGGGGCATGGGTGAAAAAAGGGGGGGATGAATCATGCCGGGGGAAAAGGGGAGAGGAGGGAGAGAGAGAGAGGGGGAGGGGATGGGAGGGAAAAGAGGGGAGGGGGAGAGGGGAGAGGAGAGGGGGAAAGGAAACTCGGTAAAAGTTTTTTTATGTAAATTCAGTTTGCAGAGGAAAACCTGGTGAAACAGTGGGGTTTACAAAGGGGAGACCACCCCCCCTTTTTTTTTTTTTTGTTTTTGTTTGTTTGTTTCGGAATTTCTTTTTTCCTTTTGGGATGAATTGGGGGGCTTTCTGGGTTAAACCCGTGGAGCGAGGGGGCTTTGGGGGGTGTTTTCCCACTGTTGTTGGTTTATGCTGTCATTGGTTTTTTTTCGTTAGGGAGGAAAGGGAAATTTTTACTGTTGCTTGGGGGGAATAGTGTTTGCTTTTGCTGCTGCGTTGGCCCCCCCTTGCAAGGGGCAAAGGAAAACGTGTTTTTCAGGGTTTTCAAAAAGAAGGGTGATAAAAAAATGCCCTCCCTGGCTTTTTTTCCTTTCCCAAACTGGGTTTTTTGTTGGGCGTTTTTCTCGCCATTTTTTATTTGTTTGTTTTATTTGCCTTTAGATTTTGAGGGGGGGAGTGCACTTTCCCGACCCCCCGAAAAGGAAAAAGTCACCCAGGGGTTCCAAACAAAATTGGGGATGAGACCAGACATAGTAGTCCACTCAGTAAAAAAAGCAGTGATCATGATCGACTACGGGGCCATTAAAGAGAACCCGAAGGGGGCAGCTAAAACTCCAAAAGGTTGGAAAAAGGGATGCTGATTGGCAAACTCCTGGGAGAAAGGGTTCGGCAAAATCCTCACCCGCAGGAAAATTTGGGGCTTGGGGGTTTGTAGGAAAAGGCTGCAAAACAGCCTCATGAAACAGCTCTCAGTTTTGGGAAGGAAAAAAAAACCCGAGGGCCCGGGAAAACAAAAGGCAGAAGCGGCAAAGAGGTGTTCAAGCTTTATTGGTCAAAGGGGGAACAAAAGGAACTTCATAAGGCCTTTTTTTCCCTACAAAAAAAGGTTTTTCCCTGTGGCTCAGTTGGGTTTTTAAAACGGGGAGTCATTTTTAAATGGAAAATTTGGGATGTCCCGGGGTCATGGGTTCGAATTTCCCCGCCATTTGGGTCGGTTTCCCAAAATGGGGAAAAAAAGGGGGCAGCAGAGGGACATCCGGAGTCATGAAAGGGTGTGGGCCAAACCCCCCCAGAGTTTTTTAGGAGATAAAAAAAAAAGGGCCCGAAAAAAACTTGCTTGGAAGGGGGGCTTTCTTCTGAGGGGCTCTTTTGCTGCCACGTTTTTCCACGAGTTTTTTTTCTACTGAAGGGGGAAAGGGTAAACCCTTGACTTCCGGGGAAAAGGGGCCGGGGGGACGTCCGGGAAAGAAAGGAGGACATGGGGGAAAGGGCCAGAACCCAAAGGGCTCTGTGGGCTGGCTCCCCACTTTGGGCCCTTTAAAAGGTGGCTACTTTAAAAATAAAAAGGAAAAAAATGCTCCCCAGGGTTCACCCAAGGGGGAGAGAATTTATGGGAAACCCCGGTGCTCAACCAATCATGACTGCAAAACCCAAACGGGGCTATGAAATGGACCAAATGGGGAAAAACCCTTTGTCTGTGGGAAGCGGGTTTTTTCTACCACCCGTGGGCCAAAGAAAAATCCACAGAACAAAAGATGGGATGTGTTGGGGAAAACTCAAATTTAATGGGGGCAGCAGCGGGAATGCATCAAACAGATAAAACGTCGGAAAGACCAAAGGGCCCGGGTTTAAACCCCCAGTGCCAAGGGGCAAAACCACGCTGTTTTTGGGTTTGGGGTTTAGGAATTTTTCACAGGCCCTCGAGCCAGGCGCCTGAAAATAAAACCCGCCACGAGCAAAAGAAACTGAAAGATTGGGAGAAAATGGTTTCCAAAATCGCCAAAGACTCGGTGCACCCGATGGGAAAAGCACCCCGGAACCAAACTAGCCCCAAATGGGGACTTTTTTGTATGGGCCCCATGTAGAAAACGCCCCATGGAGCAAAACAACCCCCAAAAAGGAAAACAACCCCCCAAAAAAAAATCCCGGGCGCCAAAAAAAAGAAGGAACAAGTCGGGTCCCAAAAAAAAAAAAACCTTTAAGATGCAAAAAGGAAAAAACCCCCCTGCCCGCGGGGGAAAAAAAAAGGCTTGGAAAAAACTGTTTGGAAAAGACCCGAAAGAAAAACACAGTGCCCCAGCAAAGCGGGGAAACTGCGAGGAAAAGGAAGGAAGAGCCCCAAAAAAAAGGGAAAACCCCAAAAAAGGGGGCTTTTTTCAGGGGACCCCTTTTAGTTTTCCAAAAAACAATGTTTGAGCAGCCAAAAACTGGGACCCTAAAATGTGGACCCAAAGGGAGTTCTTGGCAGCATCTTTAGGAAAACTAACTTTTGCCCCAGAGCAAAAGCAAAACCCCTCGGGCATTCAAGGTTTGGGTTTGGGCCCAAACCAAACCCCTTTAGGAACAGTTCCCTTTGGGAACCTCCAACGTTGGCCGGGAAATCAAGAAAGGGGGTCGGGCAAAGCCAGAGCCAAAATCAAACACCAGGGCCAAAAAGGAATACCTTACCCGCTTTACAAGAAAAAGTCCCCAAAGGGGGGAGTTTGGGTCCACAGGCTGCTGCGATCGGCTTTGGGGGGGAAACCAGAAAATCAGGGGGGCCCGTGGTGACCCGGGAGATGGTTTTTGTACATCCCCAAAAAGCAAAATCAAGTGACCCTTAGCCCCCTTTAGGCCAATATACTACTGAATGTGAAGGGAAAATCTTCTTCTCTGTCATGGCGCCCAAGGGGGGGTGGGCCAAGTACCTTTATGGAAAACAAAATTCTTGGGATGTGTCAGTCCAAAAAAGGTGGATCCCCCGGGGTGGCGGGGGTGTGTAGGGAACACGCCCCAAAAATGATCTGGGGCGCAATCCAAAAGCAAAAACAGAAAAAAGAGACCTGGGGCGTAGGTGGGTTGATCTGGGGAAAGCATTTTGGGGTCTGTGGGCCCCCTGAGATGAAAAAAGTTGGCTTTTGAGATGGGACCATGTGCCAAAAAACGGGGACATGGGTCAAGAAAATACTTCAAAGGCTTTCTCAAAAGCGGTTCTCTTACCAAGGGAGTAAAAACAGGGTGGATCAACTTGGAAGTGGGGTTTTTTCAATGGGCTTTGGGAAATTTTCCCCCAAAACTGTTCGTGCGGGCCCAATTTGGAAAAATCATCTTGAAAGCAAACAACAAAAACAAAGCGAAGGGCAAAAAAGACCTTGGCGAAAGGATTTCATGGGTGCCTCCTCTCAAAAGGCCCCTTCCCTGGGGGGGGCATACGGTGGGGTTTCAAACGAAAGGGGGGGGGGAAAAAAACGAGACCCCGTCATGTGGTGGAGAGGGGGTGGGGCGACTTGTTGCCTCATCCAGAATTTAAGTTCAAAACCAAAGAAAAACACGGAGTCTTCACTGAGGGGAAAGGGGGAAAAGGGGGCCCGGATCTGTGGTCTTTTAGTGTTTTTCCAACCGGCCCATTTCCCCCAAAAGGCCCCAGGAAAAAAACAGGCCCAAAAGCCTTGGAAGATGGTATGATGGGTACGCTGGGGAAAACACACAAAGAGCAAAAAAAAACCAAAGCAGATGGCCGGGGGAAGGGTTGGAGCCCTTGACCAGTGTGGGGGTCCCTTTTGGGAAATAAAAAGGTTTTGGTGTTTTGGCCCAGTTTATGCTTTATACCAAAAAGGCTAAGGCCTTGATGGAAAATACCATCGGGGACCGGGATGGTGGAGGGGAATGGAAGCAAAAATCAACAAAATTAAAAAGGGGAAAAAGGGGGTGGTGTCCCACCCTGTCTGCTGACCTTTGCGCTTTTTCTGTCGCCAAGCCCAAAACTGAAATACCCCTTTAAATCCATCCTGGAGGAAAAACAAAGGGGGGAAAAAAATCAGACTTCCCAAAACCGCTGGGGGAACCCCCAAAGGGGGACAAGGGGGGTAGAAGCCAATTAAGCCCCAGCTTTAAACAGGCAGGAAAAAGGAAAGTTCAAGGGCGATGGATTTTTGCAAAAGAAAGGTTCAAAAATCAGAGAAATAACGGGGCAACAAGGGCCCCCCCCGACAGGGGGTGGGGGGTGGGGGTGACCAAAAATGAATGGTGGTCAAAGGGCCCAAAGGGGAAAAACCAAAAAGAGACATTTATGTTTTAGGAGTTTAGGAAAAAAAGGGAAAACCAAAAAAGGGGTCCAAAAAAGCAGTCCCGCAAAAAGGGCCCGCGGGGGAATGGCCAACGTGGGGAGCGAATGCACTCCAAGAAAATCTCACTTGGAATGCATTTGGGGACAGGCCCCCCTCAGGATTTAGCTTCATTCTCAGATCTGCAATATGGAAACCCTTTTGCCCTCAAAAGCAAACCTGGGGAAGTGGGGGGAAAAAAAGACGATCCCCGCATGCCCCCTCTGCCATGAAAAACAAAAAAGTGGAGCATGTCCCAAGGGTCATGAAAAAAGCCCTGGCCCCCAAAAGGGAAAGGGACACATGGGGGCACAACCAAGTGGTCAAGAAATTTTTACAAGTAGTCTTTGGGCTTTAAAATAAACCAACACCCCAAAAGGGAAAAAACAGGACCCCCAAAAGCAACCCCGCAACATTCTTCACGGGGAGGAGGCAGCAAATTTTGGGCCCCAAAAAACAAAAGTTGCCCCTCGAAAACATGCGGCGAGGGGTTGGGTGGGGCGGGGCAGATGACTGGGAAATGCATGAACCCCCCCAGAAAGGAAAAAGTCACCAGAGTTTATCCCGCAAGGGGTGGATGAGACCGAAT
>JAMYXO010004229.1:0-17906 GCA_033310375.1 Conus canariensis | reverse complement strand
AAGCCCGTGTAAGAAATCATTTCAAATCTGAATAATCATAAATTCTTTCCCTTTTTCCCTTTTCTTAACTTTCTCTTTTTTCTCTCCCCATCTGTCTATACCTCACCTGATAAGGTGAAGTTGCAGGTGGAACTCGTTCTTCAAACAACCTGTCCGGTCAGTGTCCCCAAGCCATCTCCTTCCTATTCCTTATTTTTCCCTCCTGCGCTCTTTTCTGAGTACACGTTCAGTGAGTACTCGTCCTAAACTCTACGCAATTACCAGCCCATGGTTGCTGACCAATGGACAACGTCCGTCATTCAACCAATGATCGCCCTACGTCTATAGCCACCAGCGACACCGATCACACTGGTCAGGCATTCAAACTTTCTTTTCTTTTACCTTTCCTCTTCCCTACTAGGAAATGCTTTATAACAAAAAGGGCGTACGCGACGGAACGTCACATGTCGCCATGTGAGGCTACATCACATGACACCCCCCATCCGGGGTGAAAAAAAAACTTCGCCAAGAAATTTTTTTTTTTTAAATACACAATACATATCTAGTTAATATACCAACCTCAGCCATCAATCATCAATTTTTCATCATTCAAGAGTTTCCATGAATGCATAGAACTAGCCTTATGAACATCATAAAGATCAAAATCACATTCAAAATCTTAGTTGAGAAAAAAAATACAATCATTATTGTTTCAGTTTTTTAAAAAAAATTCATACCCATCACCACTAAATCACCGAGTTACATAACACGAAGAACATATGATACGGATATAAATTCCACATGAAACAAATGTAACATTTTTTCTAGCTGTTGTCACATAATCATATGTCCCAACATCATCACAAATGAGAATTTCCTCATGACTCACTTGGAGAAAAATTTGGCAAGTGAAAAGTCTGTTCAAGCATAAATATACAATACAGTAAACCACTCGAAAGTTAAACACTTTTTTGATTCTTCATAATAGACCGACGTGAAAAAAAAAAACAAACACTTGTAAGACATCAAATGAAGTACTCTGCACATTTCACAAGTAGCATCCCACAACGAGCCACCAATGCCAATACATATGCACTTTTGGAGAAAGATCAGTCACAACTACTTATCAATTCAGACTGACGTAGCAGACAACGCTGCCAAAATATCAATAAGTCTTTCCACATGAAAACAAACAGCAGAATAAAAAATTTGTCCCAATGAAAACAAACAGCAGTTACAGCAGCACGAAGGATACTGTGCACTCACGCACGAGACAAAATCTGCCATGATATTCTGAGTTCCAGGTAATGGCTCAATGTCAAACTTGAACTCCTGCAATGACAAAGCCCATCTCAACAGCCTGCTATTTTTGGTCTTGGACGACTGCAAAAACGTCAATGGCCTGTGGTCGGTTTGTAACCGAAACTGTCTTCCAGTCAGGAATCTGGCAAATTTCTCACAAGCCCAAACAATGGCAAGACACTCTCTTTCAATTGTTGAGTATTTGACTTGTGTGTTAGAGAACTTTTTACTTGCATATTGGACAGGGTGTAACACAATCATTCTTTTTCCTGCAACAGTACAGCTCCCATGCTTTGGAGCTGGCATCAGTTCTCAAAACAAAATCCTCTGAAAGAGAGGGCAAAAGCAACAAGGAAATGAATTGAGGATGTTTGAACACATTCCAGCGCTTTCTGGCACTCATCTGACCAGACGATACTTTTGTTTTTTGTTCCTTTTGTCAAGTCACTCAAAGGGGCTGTCAAGGACGCAAAGTGCGGTACATATCTTCTGTAATAGGACAACAATCCAATGAGTGATCTGATCTGTTTCTTTGTACTGGGTCTCTTCAAGGCCAAGATCTTTTCTACTTTCTTTTCCTCTGGTGTCATTTTTCCACAGAAATGACATGACCCAAAAAACTCAAGAGTCTGGAATCCAGCACGTATTTTGGACGGTCTAGCCGTCAGACCAAAATTCCGGAGTTTACAAAAAACAGCTCTCAAGTTTTCTCAGATCATTCCATGACTTTGCAGCAAGCAAAATGTCATCAAAAAAACTATGCTCCACACTCATGAAGTTTTAGTGCACGCATCATTCTGGCAAAAGAAGCTGGGGCGTTTTTGTAATCCAAATGGCATTTTCGTCCATTGAAACAGTCCAAAAGGTGTCTGAAAAGCTGTTTTTTCCTTGTCTGCTTCAGCCATCGGGATTTGCCAATATCCTTTAGTCAAATCTATTTTGACAAAATATTTTCCTTCTGAGAGTTGACAAAGAAGTTCCTCAA
Organism: Conus canariensis; assembly: GCA_033310375.1. Classification (NCBI taxonomy): domain Eukaryota; kingdom Metazoa; phylum Mollusca; class Gastropoda; order Neogastropoda; family Conidae; genus Conus; species Conus canariensis. The sequence continues at coordinate 15,640 of JAMYXO010004229.1, read as the reverse complement.
TGTCTGGGATAGGTTCTGCTTTCAAACACAGTGTTTTTGTTTAACTTCCTGTAATCGATGCAAAACCGCACCGAGCCATCAGGTTTGTCCACCAAACAACTGGTGAACTGTATGGTGACGAGGACGGTTCAATAACTTTCAACCTGAGCATGCCCTGAATCTCTACTTCGACAACCTGTTTTTTCGCAAATGGGAGGGGGTATGGTTTGACTCGGACTGGGTTTTCCGTACTCAAGTGAATAGTATGGGGTTCAATTGCTGTCACTGTCCCTGGGGTATCAGTCAGAACATCCTGAAAGCCTTCAAAATACCTTCCAATTGTTCTTCTGAATCAAAGACAAATCATCACACACAATGACATCACGATAATTTCCCCCTTGACAGAAAGAGTGGGCAAGGTACAGTATCATCTATACTGGTAGACGTTAACAATCCCACATTTTTGTTTGCACAGTCTTTGCTCTGTCTCTGTATGTAACATCAGGTACAAAATCAGAATCAATGATTTCTGTAACAGCCACATCCATTCAGACACTGGACACATCCATTCAATTGACTCATTAATGGCAACATTTGTCCCGTTCAACATACTTTTTTAGCATTTTTTACATGGAACACCTTGTCAGTATTTGCCATTTTCACTTTGGGAACCACAATCTGTTCGTTGTCTTGTCCAGGTACATGCCTGTAGAGGATGTCAGAGTCCGTACGTACGTCGGCTTGTCCGTTGGTTTGTCAGAGACACTCTGCTTTGCAGTAGACAGTACAGTCGTCAATGTCTCGTCGCTTCTCTGCATGGTCTTCAAACATCTGGCGTAACTTTTAGTTCATCCAGTTTTGAAACCTTGAGTGGTTTTGTTGGTTTTCCCTGCTCTACGACTTTTGATTTGTACTGATGAGACAAGGAACGAAAGATCCTCCGGCACCACCATGTACTGTCGCAACACCTGGTAATTTCCCAAAATCAAATCACAAACTGGATTCTCAATAACACAGGCGGTAAGTGACCGGAGTTTGTATGGTGTATCAACGGAAATTTTTGCAAGTGGAAAAGTTTCAATTTTTCCACCAAACGATCTGCATTTCTGAACACTGTAAAGATTTTGGTCAGGTAGAACAAAACTTTTCCCTTTAAAACCCCAGCTGGGGGTGCAAAACTGTATCTCGCAAAACAAAACCCCTTGAAAACCCAAATTAATGGAACAATCCCCAAAAAAGAAGACCATAAAAGGACTGTTTGGTGCCAAAACAAGACCTTCTTCCATGTGTGGAAACAAATCCAGTCTTTGCTCCATTTCCCTTTAAAAGGGAAAAGGCCCCGGGTTTCAAATGGAATTTCCCGGGTCACAAAAATGGAAAAAAAAAGGGGAAAAATGTTTTGATTGGGGGAAACAACGGGTTCCCTTTTGTCTGTGAACCCGACCTTGCCCACGAACGGGCCCAAAAGGGGTCTTCGCGGTTTTTTGTTCACCACGCCCCCCGGAAAAGGGAAAAAGGGTTCTTTCCTTTGGGAGTATTCGTATTTGGACGGAAAAATTCCCCCAAAACCCGGGGACATGGCCTTGGCCAGGGAAAAGGGGCCCTTTGTCTGTTCCCAAAAAAGAGGGGAAAGATCGGCCCTTGGAATGAAGCGCGATTTCCTCTTTAAATTTTCCTTGTCCAAAATGTATCTGAAATGCCGCGTAAAGACTCAAAAAGGGACGAATTTTCCTTGCGGGAAAACCCCCTTTTAAAACCGGATGGGGAAAATACAGAAAAGATCCCCCATCTGACACATTTGTCAACCTATCGAACTGTTTTTCCCCTTAAGAAAATTTGGCCCAAAAATCTTTACTGACCTTTGAAAAATTTTTGCTCTCGAAGTGGGCAAATCTCGCAGGGATTCGAAAGTTTTATTTGCCCTTTGTTAGCCAATCCATCTGCCCTAAACAATGACTCATTCTTATAAAAAAAAGGAAGGAAATGATTCTCCCTTGTCAGGACGAATGGGATGGGAAACGCCCCACAAAAAACGGCCCGCTGACATTGAAAACTTCTTTAAGAGTTCTTTTTTTAAATTTGTTTCCCAAGTAAAACCCTTTCCCTTTTCCCGAAAGTGTGTGGTATAGTCCCAAAAGCACTTCCCTTAAACAGCGCCCGCGATAAAAAAACGTCCATTTCTCCTTCGGCCAACCACAAAAATTTAAGTGGTTCTCGAACCAAAAAAGGAAAACTGCCCCAATTTTCATGGGTTTTTTTTTTTTTTTCCCTTTCGAAGGGGCGGAACTTCGGAATGAAAATGTTGATTCGGGATGAAATGAACTCCCCAAAACCGCCCGAGGGGAGGTGGTGGAGGTTCTCTCGATGCCTGAAATTTTTTTAATTTCCGCATCAGTCTCTAATTAAAGGTTGTCTCAGTTTAAACTCCCGTTCCTTACCCTTTAAACCCTCTAGCTCTTTTTTCTCGGAACCCCCCTTTTGTCTTTTCTGTAGTTTTTTTTTCAAACTCAATTTTTTTTTTTTTTCTTCCATCTCTTTCTGTATTTTTTTTTCTCTTCAAGCTTTTAATCTTTTTAGCTTTTCTTGTCGTTCTTTATCCTTTTCTTTTCGTTTTTTAACCCTTTTTCTTGTCGTTCTTTACCCTTTTTCTTGTCTTTCTTTATTTTTTTTTCTTCTAGTTGCCCTCTTTTTTTTCCTGTCTCTCTATCTCCCCTGTTTGCCCCCCTATCCAGACTTTTTTGGGACATTTTTTCCCAAAATTTTAAACAACCTTCAAAGCCAAAAACGCTCGGCCTGCCCGTACATATTCATAAAAAATTTTCCATCATGAAAATTTACCACAAAGAAACAAGAAAAAATGACTAAATATGATTAAAAAAAAGGCGATATGTGATGTTAAATACTTTTTCCCAAAAAAAAAAAACTTTTGGGTTACAGTATGTACAATAAAGAATTTAAATGCCGGTTAAACGAAAAAAAAAAAAGGGGTTTAAAAAAAGGGGAAAACCCACAATAAAAATTGCCCAATGTGGTCTTTCCAAAAAGAGATTTTAAACCAATATTCTTTCCGAAAGGGAAAAAAAAAAAAAGCTAAAAAAATTGAAAGGGAAATTTACTAAAACTTTTTTTTTCCCCGGGGAAAAAAGGAAAACAGACTAAATTTTTTTCCCCGAAAAAAATTTCCTTATAATGTTTATTTTTCTTAACTTTTTCTTACTTCTTTTTAAATTTCTTACTTAGTTTTTTTGGGGTAAAAAATTAAGATGAGTTTCAAAAAAAAATTTAAAAACGCCTTAAACAAAAGTGAAAAACCAAAATTTTACAAAACAAATAAATTTAAACGAAAAATTTAAAAAAAGGGGGGGAAGAAAACTTTAAAACTAAGGGAAACCCTACCAAAAAGATGACACTGCGGAAAAAAAAATTAGATGGGTCCCTTTTAAAGAAAATTTTTTGGAGATTTTTTTTGAAAAGGGGGGGTGAAAAGGAAATGAAAGAATAGACGGTTTCCGGTATAGAAAGGGGGAAATTAAAAAAAGCTAAAGAGGCCCTCAGACAGCCCCCTAATGGCAACTGCCCTCCCGTAAAGCGGAGACGGGGAAGTATTAAAATAATAATACACACAAAAAACTAAAACTAAATGCAATAAAAAAATTTAAATAAATAAAACAATCAAAAAAAAACACCACACACCCCAAAAAAACCCCAAAAACCCCAAAAAAGGAAAAAAAAAAAAAGACGTTTTATTTGGGGGTGAGCGGTAACCCATTTCCACCACCTACACTAGTTGGTGACGGAGGTGAATTTCGATCCCACATTTCTAGGGGAAAGGGGAGAGAACAAAAAAAATTTTGGCATTCCGGGCTCACCCACCTCCCCAGCTCCCAACCGGCAAAACCCTTTTTCGCGTTTTCTCCGCCGGCTTACCCGGGAATGCCTTTTTTTTTAGTTCTCTAATAGTAAACACTTTACAAACATACAAATGGTAGGGATTTTATTTTTTTTTTTAACCCACTAATTTAGAAAACTTTTGAGACTTAAGTTTTTCTTGATCAATAAAACTTTTTATTTTTCGCTTACTTTTCATCAAATGTAAAAAAAAATTTTTGCAAAACTCTTAAACATTTTGGCCGCTTTTATTGATCACCTCTGGATCTCCCTTGAGACCCTAGGGGCCCCCTTTGGGCCCCAAGCCGGGACCCAGGGGGGTCACATTAACACGGCCAATGTGAAGGTTTTTGGGAATATGCCCCCAACAGTAGTAAAATTTTTTATACTTTTTGCCTGTTTCTTTTGTCTAATTTGGGCAATCCCTCACCCCCTTTTTTAGGGGTCCTTCCCATAGCCGCACCGGGCGACCATTTTGGGTTTTAAAACGGGCGTTTATACCCGCGCCAGGGGCCCAACCGGGGTTTTTAGGGGCCCGGTTATAGCCGCGCCAGTGCCCAAAAAATACGAAAGTAGGAAGGTTCACTTGAGGGAAAGGAAAGGGGGGGGGAAAATTTAAACTTTTCAATCCCCAATGACAACCAGTTTTAAAAATACTGCGGCATACCCCCAATTTTTGTTAACTTCAATTTTTAAATATATAACTGTACACAAACAAACGCTTTACAATTACGGGTTTGTCACTTGTAAAGTTTTTTTTATTTGCCTGAGTAAAGTTGTTTTTAATAGTTGTTAAAACAAACCCAAAAGAAAATTTAACAAAGGCTTTTTTAAACCTTCCCCTTTTTAGTCACTACTTTTTAATAAATATTTTTTTTTAAACTTTTAGTTTTAAATTTAAAAAAATTCCCCTGCTTTTAATAAAAAAAATTTGGGGAAAAGATTATTTTGAGGTGGGTTTTAGCCCCCTAAATTTATACAATGACTTCTAACGCCTGTACTAAACGACGCCGGTGGGGAATTTGGGCCGGGCCCTAAATTTATAAAATGCCGCGTGGGGGGCCTGCAGTAAAGGGAGGGGCCCTTACATCCGTTATTTTGGTAACTTGACAGGGAACCCGGGAAAAACGGTGCAGGGGCTTCGACTGGTATTGTGCATTTTTGAGAAAGCCGGGGGGCCTAGACATTTTTAAACCTAGTTACTAAAAAAAAGGGCAGAAGGGATTTTGTCTCCCCGGAAAAGTTTGTAACTTTTAAATTTGTGAAAAAAAATCGCATTAAGTCGTTCTGGGTTTCTTATTAAAGTGGCATCACGTTCTTTTTTAAAATTTTCTTAACAAGTTTTATTCAATTTTTAAAAAAAGCCCAACATAAAGTTTTTAACAATTTTCTTATTAAAGTACTTATTCAAGTTTTTAAAACAAGTCGCCATAAAGTGTCATTAATTTCTTATCAAGTGTCATTAAGTTCTTTTTTAATTTTTATCAAGTCGTCATCAAGTCTTTTATTAAGTTCTTTTTCCCAAATCACTTATAATTATTTTTTAAGTTCTTGAAATATTTTTCCATCTAAAATGGATCAAAATGATTTTTGTTGTTGGCTTTCGGGCATGCTTTTTTGTTTGGCTTCTGTTTTTTAGTGGCTGTGATTTTTTTAAATGTTTTTGGTTTTTTTTGCGGGCGTTGTTTATAGTTTTATAAACTAAAAACCCACCCCCAACCAACAAAAATGGGGCCAAAAAATTGCTAACTTTTTTTAATCCAAAAAAATTCCATGTCGACTTTGGTGTTGTGGGTCTTAAATTTCACTTGTTTTTTACAGCTGAAATTGGGAAACAACTGTTGGGGTTTTTTAGGGTTTTAAATTATGATTATATTCTGTGATTGAAACCTTTTATTTTTTTTTTTTTTCCACTCTAAAAATTTTTTTTTCCTTCGGGCCAACACCCCCCAGGATGAGGAGGGCTTTTTACTGGTAAATTTTCTCCATCAATTTTTTCTCCCTGATTTTTCCTGGCTCGGTCATTTTGAAGGGAAAAAAAAATTTTATATGATTAAAAGAAATTTAAAACCCCATGTTTAAAAGGCGAAAATAATTTTCCCAAAATCTTTTAATATAGATCACACCCTAAAAGACTCTAAGGGACTTTGTTAAAAAGGGGATCCTGGGGTTAAATCATAAAAAAAAAATCTTTTTCAGAATCAAGGGGAGCAAATCTACTAACAAGTTTAGTGTCCCAAACTAAAAAAACAGTTTTTTTCCGACACTTTTACCATTCTTGACCCCAGTTGCGCTTCAAAACCTATTGTGATACTTTACAATTTTCTTTGTGGCGACATCTTTTTAAATTTCTGTTCTATGCTGAATTCATTTCCCAGGTACGTTTTTTTTTTCCACATGCTGCTAAAAAAATACAGCCTTTTTCCTTTTGGGGCATAATAGCTTGGTCTTAAAATTGATCATTTTTTTAAAATAAGTTCAAAGGGAATGATCATCGCAGTTCATGTTTTATTTAAAGAATAAATATTATTTTTTTTTTTAAAATGAGCACCGAAAAAATATTACTAACCTTTTATTTCCAAATTTTGCTTTTTTTTGGGGCCTAAGTGTAGGGTACACAAAGCTTGGTAAAAAACCTGTTAAAAATAAAACCGCAGAAACTTGGCAAACTAGGATTTGAAACTCAGCAAAACTGATTTTCTGTTATTAAAAGCTTCCCCCTTTTCTACCAAAGATTTTTAGTTAAGCAAGGGAAAAATTCCAAAACAGTATCAATATGTAAAAAAATTAAAAAAAAAAAATTTAAAAAAAATTGGGTTCACTCGTTTAAAGATGAAAGGGGCGCAGGGGGTCAACGCGCTTGCTTTTTAGCGGAAGTAATTCGCGTTTAGTAAAATACAAAAAAACGATGAGAAAAAAGGGCATAAAAAGAGCTATGGAGCAAAATAGCCGCTGCACAAGACACCCCTTTTAAAAGCAAAAAAAAGGGGGCAGTTGTTTTTATTAAAAGAAGACTTTTAAAAAACAGGACATGCGCTTTCAATTTAAAAGGAATTTTTGGGCCAGGGGGAATTAAAAAAAAATATTTTTAGTAACAGGCCCAAAAAAGTTGAAAAAAATTGCCCCAAACCCAAAATTTTTGCGACCCTTTTTTCAACCATCAGAAAAACAAAAGATTTCAAGAAATATTGTTTAAGCCTTTTGGGATGACCGTTGTGTATTTTGTTGCACATAATAAAGGCCCGAATAAAAATTTAACCAAAATCTATTATTTGCCAAAAAGGGTATTGGGAAGGGGAAAAACACAATTAAAAAAACTAGCCCAAAAGTGGATTTAGTGAACAAACAGCAAAAGAAGGGGTTTTCTAAACAAGCGATTTTTGGGAAATTTATCTACCAGCGCCTTTAAAAAAATACAGAGACCACACTTTTTGAATATAACTCCAAACGACACCCATCAAATGGATCTTCTATATTTACCCCATGATTTCATTTGACGAAAAAGATTAAGTACGCACTTTTCAGTCATTGACAAGCTTAAAAATACAAAGGGTGCGGAACCCCTTAAAAACCAAAAAAGTGCCCTTTGCTGTTGCTGTCGTTTACAACCGATATATCCCAAAGAGGACCCCTTAAAATTATTCCCCGAAAGATTTTAAATTTGATGATGGGAAAAAAATTTAAAGGGCAAAGGGAAACAATTATTGGGTTAAAAAAATAGAAAATTACCATTAAAAGAGGCATTTTCCCGGGGGTTTTACAATCACGGGTTTTGGGTTTAAAACTTTAACCCAAAAATTATCTGAAAAAAGGGTTTTCTCCTACCATTTTCACAGAGAGCTGATTGACAATTCTCGCCAACACAGAATGGGTTTAAAAAGGGTGCCCTCAGTTTTGCGCGCAATGAATAATGAAGAATTTAAAGGTCCAAAAAACCCGTTTCAAGCAATCAGAAAACAAACAATAAATGTTTTTGAAGGAGAGTCTTCATCAAGCAAACAATTTCCATTTGGTTTTAAAAATGGGGATAATTTATTTTGCCGGGGGGAAGCGGAAGGGGAACCACTCGCATCAGGGCAAAAAGATCCCGTTTGGGTGTTGATCCATTTTGAATTTAAAAAAAATTTGGTGAAAATGAATCCGCCCCTGTATTATTTATGAGAAACTGACACAACAAAACGGGGGGCCCCCCAAAGATCTTTTTTGAAGGAAGAACTGCAGAAATCCCCCCCGACACAGTCCCCTTAATTATTTTTTAAATTTTAAAATTTAAAAAGGCGGGGAAAAATGGAAAAGGAAGAATTTCCCTTTCGTAAAATGGGACTGGAAGCAAGAATGGTGAAAGGGAAAAGTCCCTTTTGGGAAATTTAAAGCGAAAAATATTTGATTTTAATCTTTTCTATTAGGGCCTTTTAAAATTAAGAAGATTGATTATGCCATGCTAGACAAAAACCCCAAATTTTGATTTTGGGGGAAATAAATTAAAAAAAAAACGACGCATTTAGCAGTAATTTAAAAAAAAATTTGGTTTTAATTGGGGTTATTATAGTTAACTTAACGAACTGTTTTAATCTAAAGCAAAAAACTTTTTGGGGTTTAAAAAAGGAAAACCCCCAAAGGGAAATGGGAGAAATGGGGAAAGGGAAAAATCTTTAAAAATTTTAAAGCCAAAATTTTAAATTTTATATCAGTATATCATTAAAGAAGTTTTTGAGAAAATTTTACTTCCCTTTGGGTTTAAAAAAAATCCCAGAACCCAAACGCTTTTTAAACCCCCAAAACTTTTTTTTTGATTTTGGTAAGGGGAAAATGAATATTGCGAAAAAGACAAAAAAAATTTAAAAACCCCCTCTAGCATTAATAAAAAAATATTTTAATTTTTTTCTAAATTTTTTGATTATGATTATAATTGAACGTGGATTGCTGAAAAAAATAAGCCCATTTGTTATACTATTCTCCCCAAAAACCCCATTGCATATGAAAAAATCTGGATTTCCAAAACACACGTTTTGTGTTTGGTTTTATCTAATTTACTTCTTTGGTTTTAAAAAAGTTGTGTTTTATCTTAAAGTAGATTGATGTAGTTTTACGTTGTCATGATTTAAAAGTCCCTTTTTGTCAAACAATGCTTTTTTATAGTTGTCATGGGATAAACTTTACTGCACAAACCCCTACGAGATATTCCCTTTGCTTTTTTTAAATAAAATTTTTTTTTGGCCCTTTAAAAAACTGTAAAATTTTCGACCCCCAAACCAACAAACTCCTTTATCACACCACCAATAATAATTTCCCTTTTTTTTTTTACCTTAAAAACCCTTTTTGTTAATATCTGAAAGCAAAGGCGAAAACTTTAGGTAATCAGATGTGTGTAACCATCCCCATGCCCTTTTGCTAATTCCATGTCTTTTGTAAAAAAACTTCAGTGGGATGTCGATTTCCCAAAAAAATCTGTATTTTTTTACAGAACTCTGGACTTGGGGTACAAAGGGGGGTTTTAAAATAGTCATAAAGAAAATTTTAAAATCAAAAGCTTCGACGCTCAAAAACTTAAAAACCCCAAAAAAAACGGGCTTAAACCCCAATTTACTTTTTTTTTTTCATCATTATTTTCCCAAAAAAATGGGTCACGAAAACTTTTAAGTCCTGGGTAAAATTTGGTTTTGAAGTCAAATTAAAATTTCAACGTTTTCTTTTGGGGGACCAATCTAACATCTTTACGCTTGTGCGGATTTTTTCCTTTTTTTTTTCCAAAACAAACTGTTTTTCATCACTTTAAAAAGTCTTTTTTTTGAAACATCTGTGGATTTTTGTTTTTGAGATCAGTGTTCTTCTTTTTTGTATGGTTTCAGAACGTTTTTGATCAAAAGCAATTATACGATGAAAAAGCCCCGCCAAATTTAAACCATGTTTTAAATAAAATTGAAGAAGTCTGTAATGCAGACATAATTTTTTTTGTCACGAAAATTAGGCACAAGTTTAGGTTGGTTTTTTTTTGACACTTTTAGGGTTTCTGCCGCTAATGGGATAATCATTATGGTAATCCCTGAAATTCATGAGGGGTAATTTTAAATCAAATTTTTAGAATGAGACCTTTTTTTACGATCACCTTTTTGACTCGGGGCCTTTTTAAAAAAAATTTTTAGTGTCTTTGAGGCCTGTTTACATTTTAAAAATTACTAACGGTTGTGACTGCGCCATTGCCCATCCATACAGATTGGGTTTTCATCTAAAAACATGAATAGTTAGAAACCCTTTTTCTTGGAACATGTCGTCCAAATTTTTTGTTGTTTTTTCTTTACAGTAATTTTTTTCGGCGCCATACTGATTCCCCCCCCCAATCCTTTTTAATTTAAACTGGGAGCAGCCAAAATTGGGAGGTCAGACAATAAAACAAAATTTTTAATCCAGTAAATTTTTAAAAAAGCGTCCCCGCCCCATTTCCCCCCAGAAAGAAAAGCCGGGAAACCAGGCTGTAATGTTTCTTTCGGTCTTTTTCCCATAATTTTCAAAAAAGTCCCCAAAAAAACAGGGATCCGCCAATTTAAATTTGGAATCATTATAGTCTCCCATCGTTTTTCAAATTTTAAAATTTTTGCCAAAGCATCTTGAGCATGCGGGAATCAAATCATGATTGTCCTTTACTCTAAGACAGAAAAGAACGCGCCTTTGGCGGAATTGGGATCTTCGTCAAACCTTTTTCCCCAATGTTCATTACTCAAAAAGGGTAAACCCCCCTTTTAACAAGGGTTGGGTCAAAATATTTTCTGTTATTGGGGGGACTTTTTAAGGGTCCTGCCATGAACTTAAAAACCCCCCTATGTTTGCATAGATTTATAAAAAGAAAAAAATTTTTTAAAGTGAAAACATGTACTTTTCTGATGACTGCGCAATGCATGACACCCGGGAAACGTGGTTTCTGCTAGCATTTTTAAGGTGGGGGGGCCCTAACCCGCAAGTTGTTTAAAAAATTTTAGGAGCTTCCCCGTCTTTGGTTCAAATTTTTGTGAAGGGGTTGCATTTACGTGTGCTGCTTTCTTAAAAATTTTTCCCCCTAATGTGTTTATGGTCTCTTACTGTTTGGGTCTCTGCGGGGGCAACCAAAAGGGCCCCCCAAAAAATCCAACAGTGAGTGGGTTTAGCATACTGTTTTTGGGGCTTTAGGCTCATTTTTGATTTCAATAAGTTTTTTTTATTAGAACAAAGGGATTACGCACTTGCTGCTGCTTTTTTAAAAAGTATTTTGGGAGCATTTGGTCCTTGTTTAAAAATTTTGGGTTTGAATGGGCGCCAACCCACCCAACAATTATGAAGGCAAATTTAGCCCAAAATTTTGATTACTCATTAAGACTGTTTTAGGAAAATTTCTGTGGGGTTGGTCCTTATAAGGAAAAAGAGCCTTGCCTAAAATTGGCTCATACTTAGCTTGTCTTAATCTGATGTCCTAGGACTTCACCCTCTGACCAACCAGAGCCTCTCATTTTAGCTGCTTCAGAGGCTTCATTTAAACTGTGTAAGAAGTTGATCTGCCCAACCGGGTGTTAAGTCATTATGAGAAAGAATAGTCTGCTGTTTAGTTGAGACCCAGACTTCTAGATTTTCTTCGTTTATTGTTATATAGTCGATTAAAACAACTAACCTTACTTTAACTGGAGGGTTTATTGTTAGTTTACTTGGAACTTGAGAAATAGCGTGTACAACGCTTGCCTGTACCTTTGTTGGATCAATAACTTCTAAAACGACCTCATTTAAAGCTTTTGACAAACGCTCTTCCTCGAGCATTGCTTCAAACAATTCATCTGAACCTTCATATATCTTATCCATGTTGAGTCTTTCTTTTCTAACTCAAAATATTTATTTAAATCAAAAAAATAAAAGTTAATCAGAATCAATATCAACGGTCTTTTTGTGCTTGGACTCATAAACTAAAGTATAAACGCCCTTTGGGTTGTTAATGTGAGCTGTTTAGAACAGAGTTTAATGTTTCGTTTACTTTTTTTAAACATTCCTTTTTTATCTGGTCGGTGTCTGGTTTGGAAAAAGTTGCCCTTGCCTTTCTTTGAGATCAAACTTTTGTTTTTGTAGTTCAAAATCAGCCCGTAGGCGACTAAATTCTTCTCCCTGATGTTCGGTCGGCAAGTGCTTTATTTATTGTGTTTGAAGGAACTAAGTTTGTGTTTTAGTTGAACCTAGCTGTGTGCTTTTGGGTTTAGTTTTTTTTTTTTCTGACAGCACTTAAGCCAATGAACACAGGCCAAGAGTTAAAGACAAACCACCTAGAGGTTATCCGGTGCACCACGCCTGTTGTAAGAGACCTACACTTGTTCCTGCTGTTAAACACTAACCGATGCTCCAGTATTAACATATGTAAAGCATTAAAGACAGCAGAATCCTTCGTTTGGTTTTCTGTATTTTGAAAGGTCCTGCTCAGTTTTTTTGCATTTGTTTGTTGGTTAATCTGAAAGTTTTTTGTCTCAGCAGGAGTTCTCTTCTTTGGGCACTTTTGGATAAGTCGTAACAGCAGCTTTTTTAAAATAAAAAAATTTGTTTTTGGTATCCAATCGTTACTTGAATATTCGCTGCGCATATATTTAAAACAAATGTACTTTTTAAAGGGGTTTATCCCTCCTTTTTTTTTCAATTTGGAAGTTTATTACGTCTTTAACCCCCCCCACCCCAGAATGATTATCTTCTGTTACCCTTGGTCAATCATAAAACCCTATTTTGTTGTTAAATTTCATCAATTTTAACACTGTGAAGGTGTAGATCTTTAGCACAAGGGCTTTTCTGTTTGGGTTTCTACACTCCCGCCTCCCAAAAATTTTCTTATTTTATCAAAAAGAGATAAGGTTTAAACCCCTACCGTAGACTTTGGGTTGGGCTACCCTCAATTGAACATTGTACTTTCGTTATTTTAGGATTAATAAATTTTTCACTTTGTCTTTTGAATGGTTCTTCATCTTCACACAGCAATAAAATACCTTTAAGGGATCTTGCTGCAGCACTAAAACTAAAGTTCCATATTGTGTCTGCCTGCTTTTAGGATATTTAGTATGATGAATCACTCTTTCGTAATATATTGCTAATTTTGACTGATATTGTTGCTCAATCAGCCTTGCTAAGTTAGGGTTGCTAACAATGTCAAACTCTAACGAGATGTCGAAAATGCTGTACTTGGAATCAGTGTCTGTAGATTTAATGACACGTTTGTATTCATTAAAAGTTAGTTCATATGACAATCTGTCTTTTAATGCTCCTTGAAAGTATGGCGCATGCGCTTTTAACAACTCAAAATCTAAGGGTATGGAAAAGCGATTTCCAAAGCATAACTTACAGCTTCATACTTGTTACCGTCTTTAGCATCTTCGGCGTCTATTCTGTGTTTTAGTGCTTCGTTATTTTCGATTCCTTGAAACGCAAAGATCGGCCCTTTCATTCTCGGTTAGCCATAGATCAGAATAGATTAGAAATATGTCTGCATTGTGTAAAGAAAATATTTCTTGCCCCTCAAGTTTTATAGAAATTTTCTTAACAATTGCCCGCCCCAGATTCTGTACAACTGTCCTGTTTACGTCTGTTGCTGAATCAAGTTCTATTTTGAAAGTAAGCCGTGCAGATCCTGGCACAATCACTTCATCTGCTCCTAGGTCTGGAAATTTGACAGTAAGAATCTGATCTGAATCAATAGTAGATGGATTATTTGGAACAATAATATTCTGTTTATTTCCCTTCACGCCAAAGGGCTCTTTCAGTCTTCTATGCGGGTCAAGAATCGAGCCATATGCTTGTGACATTTTTTTTATAAAAACAAAATAAAAAGTTAATTATTTAAAAACATGGCAGAAGAAGATTATGATGTTTTTGATCCTGGAGACGACATGAGTGAAATGACGCCTTTGACACATCCATTACAATCATTGCGGCGTGAATTAACAGAAAGTAAGGTCAAATCATTTTATCAAAGTTTAGGCCAAGAACCTCCCGAATTTATAGGACCCTAATGATTTTGAAACAAAAGATGACCATTTGTTTGTGAAAAACGAGCAAGGACAACTTGTTCAGCTTACAACTAAACCAGACCCATCAAAGTTTTTAGCAAAGACTACAATTAGACAAAGGCTCAGTGTGAGCGATCAAAATCGCCTTGGCATTGCTAAACCGCGAAGATTAGACAGTGAGGCAGTTGCTAAACTTCAAAACACACTACAAGAACTCCCAACAGATAACCAAATACAAAACATACCCCTTAAAGATTTAAGCCCAACAGCAGACGAAATAATAGAAACCAGTTTTTCAGAAGAAACAGTATTAAAAACTATGCACGATCCGCCGCTACCTATGAGAGAAATAACGGCCCTTGATCATGCTTTGAAAAGCATCAGAGGCGAATTAACAAACAATTTAGCAAAACTGGGTGAACTAGATGAGCATATAAAAAGAGAAAAAGAAAAACTAGTTGAGGCTGATGACCACAACTTAGGACCTGGTGTTTAAAGAAAGAATAACACAAAGACTAAAAGATCTTGAACAAGAGAGATCAGCAAGACTAGAAGTGCTGTCTACTAACCGAGAACAATTACGAACTCAAGTGAGCAGAATAAGAGAAACTATCCAAAGAATTTTATATGAAGACACAACGTTAGCAGAACGAATAAGAACACTGTTTAGAGAGCAAGGTGTCACATTAGCGAGCGTTATAACAGCCTTAGGATTTGCAATAAGTACACTGGTGTTGGCTATTACAGGCGGGGGGTGGGGGAGCAGTGCCACCAGGCCCGCCAACTCCGTCGTCAGATAAATCATGGGTAAAAAAAACAACTCGATCACCTTGCAAGTTTATTAAAAAAATTAGCCAGTAAGGCAATAGATCTTTGCCTGGTATAATAGGAGGGATCGTTAGCTGGCTTTTGTCTGCCGCAAGTAAAGTAGTTGGCTTTATGGCTGAGCACTTATGGGCATTAGTTGTCTTAATAGTTGGGTTACTTTATAGTAAGATAAAGACCAAGTAATCCTAGGGCAGTTAATCCAATAACAAGTGCCGTCTTTTCATATTCATGGTCATCACGCGCGTCTTCAATGGCCTTTGGGCTTTGGGCCTTGGGATTGGATGGGGTTTTGAGGGGGTGGCTCTTTTTTATGCTATTGCTGGCTTAGAATTTATGTCGTTTTTTCCGACCTTCTCTTCATTGCCCGCCACAAGGATTTCATTATTATAGTTTATTATTGTTCCTATCTGAAGTCTGAGGTCAGAAGGCAGGATGTATAAACCAGTGCCAACAGCAAAGTCTACTTTCGATCTTGCGTATTGCAAAACATTTTGGTACCTTTAATACTTGAAGGCAAATCAATGCAGAATTAAAAAGAAAACCTCTAAAATTGCTAAATACTGTTTTTTTGGGCGTCAAAGCCAGTAGAAGGATCAATTATGTTTGATCTCGTTGTGCTTGCGAAACCCAGCAAACACCAAACATAAGTACGAATTGGAGTCGTTTATTCGTTCTATTCCCGCTTTTGTTAGCCTTAGAAGTATCCAAAATAAATGTTGTCCATGCTTTTTTTATGCTTCTTGCTCTATTGGACCGAGGTGAAACAGTTGTGCCTGAAAAAGAAAGATGTGTAAGGAGGATTTCCCAAACATAGTTATATTTCTGTGCACGCCCCCAAAAATAAAGGGTGCCTAAACCATGATTAAGACCAACTTTTGTCTAAAGTTGTCTTTGGGGCATATCAAATTCGTTCAGATCCCTTTTAAAACTTTAATCTATTTTGTTGCTGA